>WNWK01008581.1:0-83355 GCA_009830355.1 Cherax destructor
GGAAGGAAATAAGGGAGGGATGAGGAGGAGGAGGAGGAAAGGGAAAAGGGAGGATGGGGAGATGGGAAAAGGGAGGGGGATTGGGGGTATAGGTTCGGTCTGAGGAAGAAGACCAAAAGGTCCAATTCCTCAGACCGATAGCCTCTTTACCACGTCAAGGAGCCCCCCTTAAAGAGGAAAGTGGTCAGAAATTGGCAATTTAGCCAATTTCATGCAAAATAAAAAAGTTGTCAATTTCAAAATAGGGTCCAGAATAAACAATGCAGACATTCCTGGCACTAAAATAAGATGTTATCTGTTCATTAGTCACGTCTTTAGGCCCCTCTTATATTACTCTTGCTTTCTATTTTGATTTTTTATTCACACATAAAATAGAAGATTTACCGTTATGCAGACTATTGCATTATTGTAAAAATGGTATAAATAATATCAGTGCACTTGTGAAAGAATATTAGACTCACCAATTGATGTGTATTGGACGCATAGCGTGATTTGTTTACTCTTGAACATTTGCAAAAATCGAACATTTCCCCTACTTTGAGCTCAATTTCAAGGTTGTTTTCATCATGAAACTAATCAAAATCATCTATATTTCTGTAGTATGATTTCCATTCTATCAAATGAGACCATAAAAAAGAGATTACAACCATAAATACTATACGAAAATACACCTCAAAATGGCGTTTTAATAAAAAAAAACGGTCAGAGTTTTTTTTCTCTCATTATGCACTGTGTGCTGCAGGATTTTTTTTTATACAGCGCACACTGACCACACAGACCCATTCTCTCATATGTGGGCCTACCAGCTTTCTCCCGCTTGATTTGAAGCCGCTAGGCCCGGTGGCCTGGTGGCTAGAGCTCTCGCTTCACACACGGAGGGCCCGGGTTCGATTCCCGGCGGGTGGAAACATTTCAACATGTTTCCTTACACCTGTTGTCATGTTCACCTAGCAGCAAATAGGTACCTGGGAGTTAGTCGACTGGTGTGGGTCACATCCTGGGGGACAAGATTAAGGACCCCAATGGAAATAAGACAGACAGTCCTCGATGACGCACTGACTTTCTTGGGTTATCCTGGGTGGCTAACCCTCCGGGGTTAAAAATCCGAAGAAAATCTTATCTCTCTTACGTCCGAAACAGTGGCTCGTACGACGTATATATACAACCGAAACAGTCAAAGGGTTAATACTAAAATATGTAATTTAAACACTGCTTAATACTAAAATACATACATAAATACAAAAGAATTAGATGAAATAAATGCAAATTTAACCTCACTTTACTTTGCTGAAAAGAGTAGAGTGCCTACTAGGATAGTGCTGAGAAGGGAGGAGGAAATGTTATTGTTTGGAAGGAAAGTCCTCTTCTCTTTTCTGTCTCTTTTTCCTATTTGGACCTGGTTGAAGCTCACCAGGTTTGACTTTTACTAAAAATCTGTCCAAAGAACTTTGCTTCTGCCTTCTCCTCAGGATATTTCGGAAATGTGATATTGTCTGGTCATTCCAGGCAATGCTATTACGGCTTGTTTGGATTTTGTTGGGGTGGTACTTCTTTGCAAAGTTTTTGACGTCCATCCATTTGGCAAAGATTTCCTTGATTAATGAAGTAGGGGCTTCCTCTATCTCCTCTTCCGAGCCTGAAGAGAGTGCATCCATCTTAGTCTTGTGCTCCTCCTTCTCAAGTTCCTACAGCTCCTCAGTGGTCAGCTCTTCTCTGTGCCCCTCGACTAACTCCTCCACATCACCATCACTCACATCCAGACCCATGGACCTGCCCAGAGACAATATCCTCCATTATATATAGACACACCCTCAAAGCCCTCAAAGTCCCTTTCAGCCACTGCTTCTGGCCACAAATTCCTCCAAGCAGAGTTCATTTTTCTGTATGAAACTTCCTGCCAGGCTTTGTCAATGAGAGTTATGCAATGGGCGATAGTAAAGTGATCTTTCCAAAACTCTCTCAGGGTTAACTCTGTGTCAGAGGTCACTTCAAAGCACCTCTGGAATAGTGCTTTAGTGTAGAGTTTCTTGAAATTATTGATGACCTGCTGATCCATGGGCTGAGTGAGAGTCGTCGTGTTAGGGGGGAGAAACTTTACAGTGATGAAGTCACAATTAAAAACTTGTTGGGGAACAAAACCCTCAGCCTCCACAAATTTGTGACTCATTTTGATCCATACAAGTTCTAGCACACAAGTCGTATTCCAAACAAAAATTTTCGCTTCCAAACAGGATGTATACCAAGTTGGACTTATTCCAAAGCGGACGTATAAAGAGGTACCACTGTATAATCTTTACTATACTCATTTGCAAAATAATTATAACCTGTAAACTGATCTATTCTGAGTGCATATACAATATGTACTTGAAAATTTATTTTGTTAAAAATTATATTTATACAGTACAGCCAATTATATTAATAATCCAGAAATTTGTTTATACAGTTCTTCTATTTACACACATTTTAATAATTTTGTTTCATGATACTACACTTAAGACACATCCACAGCCCAACCAGCAACGATAATTACAAATGAAGAGATGCATGCACATACAAGTAGTATACGTGACTACATGTACAGATCCATACATACACATATCTAACATGCACTTACGAGTGACTACCAGACACAGACACAGATACACACACACACACACAGAAGCACATGCAACAAATCTCGCAAATTATTTGTTTCATTTGAATATCCCATCATTTTTCATGGCACAAATCTTCTAATTAGTAGATAGCAATTGTATGGCACTCTTTTATCCTTGTTGCCAAATTTATCTGCTAATTTCTTGTAAACTGCAGAGGGGAAATGGCAAAACCTGCCATGTACACAAGACATTTCAGTTAAAAACAAGTTAAAACAAGTGTACAGTATCATCAATACACAAAAGACATGTCTGCTGCCATTTTTATATATCTTCAAAATTTTTGAGTGGTTGGATTACCTTTTAAAATAGATATTTCTTCCATACTGTACAGTACAATTTTTTATATTGCACTTATTTAGAGCACAGTTGTATTGTAAAACTACATATATAAAAATAAAAAATAAAAATAATAATATTCATTGCTGATATTAATCTTTTTGAACAACAGATATTATAACTCAAAATTATAAAATAAGTACAGTAATAAAGTACTGTAACCTACTCCAATATTATTCTAATACAAAACTATAATTAATAGCTGGAGTTAAAAAAAAAATAGATTAAGGCTTTCTATATTGATAAAATATTCTTGAGTCCATATTCATCATCAAGTTTACAGTAACCTTGTTTAATAATAGGCTTAAAGTTTAATTAATAACAAAGATAATAATAATGCCAGACTATAAAAAAAACTTTTGCATTAGAGCTATTCACTGAATATTTCAACTGGCTCACATATACCATAAGTTATGAATGCTTATTGCTCAGTCAACACAAATATTCAATTTATTCCTGTTAATCATTATTTATACCAAAGTTCAGTATTAATCACAGGGAACATCAACATATTGACACATGGTATCTCAACAATACCAAAGGTTTCTGCTTGATAATAAATTTTTCAGAGCTTGCAGCGTCAGTTCATAAAAGACGGTTCATACGGAGTAAATATTTATCAGTATATTAATTTACTGATACATAACTCTAAGGTGTCAGTTCAATCGAAATTATATAAATAAAATTTAAATATTTTAATGCAGATATAGTATTTATATTGTCTGGTTTTCAACTAAATGAGAAAATGTCAGTCATGTCAGTTCTAAAGTAGCAATAACTGAATACAAAAAGAAGAGTTATATTTGTAATTAATTCAATGTGCTTTGAACAGCATTTGTTATGTTTAAAGGATTTATCATACATAATGAACATGACACTATTTTATGTTGAGAGTGCTAGAGTATGCACTGGTGTAGCTACACATTCAAAAGCTGAAAGCTCCTCCACCAATACAGCCACAATGTTATGTGATATATCTCTACTAAAGTATAACAGCATCATATTCATCTATGCACCATAAAATTCATCATGAAAGGCATTATACAGGAAGCTGATGGACCAGAAGCACCCACTTAACAGGCTTGCATATGCTACTGTCTTTATATAGTTGCTACTGTTGAGCTCTTTGTAACAATAGATCAAGCACTATTACTCCCTAATTCTGCAGAGCTGATTGTGACCAAGTTATAATACACAAACTAATTATTTGAATGACATAGCAATATTTTTTCCTCACTATCAACCATTGATAAAAAAATTGTCTTTTATGATAATCATTAGCCTAGCTATTAACATATGCCAAAAATCATAGAAAGATATCATAATGGATTTGTTTTGACATAATTTTGTCAAAATTACCTTTACTGAGCATTAAAGAATTCCTCCCCATTAATTTAAAAATCTACATAATATATTCACATATACTGCAAACCCATACCCACAAAGCTTAAATTCAGAAAATTTAAACACAACCAGTACTGTAAGCCAAAATTACAAGTCACATAACAAATATATTATGAACATATAAGATGTAATAGCAAATGTTCATTGTTCAATGTAAAGTACTGCAGCCATTAATCACTGCTGAAACTTATATACAACCTGTGGCAGTTCAGTATCCAATACACAGTTGCAAGGCACAGGTACAGTACTCGCATTTTCAGAACTTCCGATCTACAACTCATAAGATACGTAGTACTTTCATATACAGTATATCAAACAACTCCATACACATTCTAACATTATCACCAGAAATATTCATATAAAAGTTTCACTACAGGGAATATCACTATAATGAATTACTTTATAATTCTAAGAGCACACTTTGCTATAGTGAAGAGTATATGTTGTCGACAGCGGCATATATCTCTGGGAAGTGAGGTCTGTTCTCAGGGTCATACTGCCAGCATTTGAGCATTAGTTGATACATCTCTTCTGGGGTGTTGGGCGGTGCCAGCATACGGTATCCTGAAGTTGTAAAGTCAGTTAACATAAATAAAGAAGCAGAAGGGAATATTTACTAAGGAGTGAAGGAAAGGAGTACGATCAGTTTGCTTGTGATAGAATGACAATAGCTAAGTTACTCAAGGTATCATAGAGTAATAGTAAGAAAACTTAGAGGAAAACACAAGATAATTATTAAAAATAAACACAAATAATAGATATAAATAATAAGAATTTATGTATGTATAATGGTTAAGTTTATAAGGGGCTAAACTCTAGACAGAGGAATATCCAACACTCTCGAGATTCATTACATTAGTACTGTACTGTATCACTATAATTACACCAATTGTATGCTGGCAGCCTCTACTAGTCATTGCTTGAACCTTGCTCTGCCTAGGGGCCAGGGCCCATGTCTGTGAGCGGATGGTGGGCCACACCTATCACCACAGTTAATAAATATAGGTAATAATAGATACTAAACTTTGACATATATTTAACATCATTTGATCTATGGGCCAGATCTGGCCCGCAGGCCGTAGGCTGCCGACTCCTGGCTTAAACCCTTGTTTTAGAAATTCAACTTTATTATAAAAAAATACCTGAATCAATCATCTCTCTGGCTTTAGTGTTGGAGTAGCCATGATAAGGCACTTCTCCTGAGGAGAAGATCTCCCAGCACAGCACACCATAGCTCCAAACATCACACAAGGACGTGTACTTGCCTGGCCAAGAAAAAAATACTTTGAATGAAGAAACTCCTTGGAATGATGTATTTAATTACTTGGTACATCATTTATGTAAAACAACACCTTATGGTGTACTAAAGGAGAAAGAAACAATCAGAAAATTATAGTGGTAGTGGAACATGTACTTTTCATAAGCTTGGCAAAGCATAACAGAAACAAAACTGAAAAATCACCAAATAAAATTTAGGATTTGCATATACAGTACATAGCAAATTATACAACTTTTTACAACAATCTCTGCCAAAAATGCCTTTAAACATTCTGCCTCACATTCAAAGTATCATATTGTAAGTTGTAAACATTATATTAAAAGGTCTACAATAAAATCTAAATTCAGATTTTTTCTGAAAATGTGAAAGTCTGTATCTTACAGTCAATTTTATTACTTTTCATTAAAAACTCACCGAAGTTAAGAGCCTCTGGAGCAGTCCATTTGATGGGAATTTGTTTCATACCATCACTGACAATATATTCTTCTTCCTCCCGTGACATGCCAAAGTCAGAGATTTTGACAATGTTTCGGTGACCTGTGAAACAACAAGAATAAAAGTTAAAATACCACTCTCACTAATGCTTAGTGATGTATACTAGAGCAGTCAACCATAACTATCATAGATGAAGAGCTTCATAATTCTCCTATTTTTTGGCGGCTATAGATTTACACAGAAGTTTGAATAATTAGCCTAACACACATGTTCAAACCTAACAATATCTTCATAGAGGGGTGCAGGAATGTTAATTTGTCAGAATTTCTCCTGATGCAGCCCAACTGCAAGTCATATGATGACCTGCTCAGCGGAGTGTTTGGTCACCTGACCAAAAGTCTAGTCAATCTGTGACTTGACATAAAACAAATTGTAAAAAATATGATTTCTGGGGTACCTTATTCTATAAGACTTTTCAATAGACAATTACAGATTCAAATGTTTTTCCTTATTATTGCTTAGGTAGTTTGGCACACTAAGCATCCAACATCTTTTGTTTAATAAGATATTTTTATCAGATTAATATTTAAATTTCTAAAAATAATATTTTTAGCTTTTGGCTATCTGTTGCAAAATATCTCCTTCTAATGAAAGATGCTCATTATTATTGTAATCAAAAAGAAGTGCTAAACCTGAAAGATGTTCAGCATAACAAACTACATAAAATATCCAATAATGAGCATGAGTGAAGCATAAAGAAAGATAAAATTAAGATAACTGAAGCAATAATAAAGCAAAATCTTCGAACCTTCAATATCTCCAAAACCTGTAAGCCACCTGTTATGCTCAGTCATTGTCAAACATGCTAGACAGGTTTTTTTTTTTTTTTAGTTTCTGTTCAGACAAGATGAATATGGAGGCAAGGAGACATTGGTGAATGGTCAGCAAACTGTGGTACGTACTTCAAGAAAAGAGAAGCAATGGAATGGAAGCAAGTGAAGTACAACAAAACAACATCCACACATCTTTAAGAGAATCTGTCCATGAAAAATGCGGACACGAGTATTACAGTAAAAACAGTGTTATTAACTGTGATTTAAAGAGTAATGAAATCATGTTCTGTGAGTTGTATTCTTCATTTTTATGAACTTGGTTTCACTTTCACTGAACAATGCATATTTTGCAGTCAGCCTACAAAATTATCAGGAAGAAAAAGAGAAGCTATCATGTCTTCCCTTTAAGAACTAGTGATTTTCAATTATTCAATGCATAAGTAGGTGAGAATACAGTGATGACTAAGCTCACATTTATTTATGCAAGATTTGATTATCTCGGATGCTATTTATCATCAAGTAGTATACAAATATAACTTCTGAACGAGAAAACTGGTTCTTACAGCCTACCAGTTCACCAACCACACTGAAGAATCTACTCAGTCAATCTAATGACATTTGTAAAGAAGATGTACTCAGGAAAGTGGCTGACTATTGATGGAAAATGATGAACAGGTAACGATTAGAGAACTTGTCCAGATGATGATGCCCACATTGTCAAATACATGATGACTAAGATTGTAGAGCAACTTTTAGAAATACAGAAACGTCTATCCTGAGCGCTTTTTGCTTATTGGAATAGTGTAGAAATTTTCAAGAGGAAATTGGATCACTACCTCTGCCAATTGCCACATTAGTCAGATTGTGATAGATAAGTGGGACTGTGGGCTGCTAACAGCAACAGACTGTGTGAATAGGCAATCAAGAGAAAAGATTGACCCCAGGCTGAATTATGAGGATAGAAAAAATCTTGAAAGAAGCTGAAGGCATACTACATAACTGATATATTCGGCTTGTAATCGCAAGGACCTGGGTTTGATTCCCTGACATGGAAAAATATATGGGCAAGTTTTCTTACACACATTCACCTAGCAGTACCTATGTGTGTGTTAGCTGGCTGTTGTATGTCTCATCAAGAAAAAAATGTGTTAGGAATGTTATATCCTGTACAAGAAAACACTCCATTCCTGTGTAAGAGTACTCCGGTACCTGTTCAAATTATTTAAGTGTTGGGTAAAAAGGTATATTTCTGTGCAGTGAACAATGTTAAAAAATGGGAAGAATACACAGAGGGAACATAATGATCAAAATATGAATCAAGAAAAAGAAAAATCCTCTAACAGTTTCCCTTGTAATAATGGTAGAATTAGCGACAAAATGTTAGGTAAAAGGACACAGCTGTAATTAATGTGACATTTTACTGTGATGAAAAGTTGCCACAATAAAATGTCACATTAGTTGTACCTGTGTCATTTTAACTAACAGTTTCATTTCTTCTTCTTATATTTCCTCTGGCATCACAACAGTGATGCCTGACAATCTTTAATCTTGGTCTTAATAGAAAAAAAAGAACCATTCACATCCATATTATAAAATACCACAAAACCCAGAAAACATGGTGCATAGGAAAGTGCAAAAATGCCACCCATTTTCACCCCCAAGATGGCACTGAGTTATTAATCTAATGATTGTATTCTAAGTAGTCATTTTCTTAGTGAGGTCAATTATTCATGGAAAATTACTGATTACTTATATACCTTTTTGCTTATTTTTCAACATAAGATGATCAATGATCTTTTAATAACTGGTAATAAAATACCCACCCAAAGGGTTAAAAACCTCAGTAACCTACCAACAAGACAATTTCTAGCTGCCAAGTCACGATGAATACAGTTCTTGGACTCCAGATAAGCCATCCCAGAGGCAGTGTCCAAACACATTCCCATGATTTGTTTCGCCGTCAACTGGCCTTTATGGTTCCTCACAAAACTTAGTAACGATCCACCTGGATTTATAAATTACAAAAGAAAATTATTTATATACAAAGGAGAATATGATTACATATGAGAATATGATCACAGTACAGTACAGAAAATTCTGACTGCTTCACAACAGTGACATAAATTGAACTTTTGTCTTGTATTAACTGAAAAATCTGAATTTTAGTTCGTATTCAGAAAGTTCATACGTAATTAGAGGATATTCCAAACTCAAATTTTCAAAATACACTGAACATTATCTTTTATTCTGAAAAAAAATAAGAGAGATTCCCCATATTCATATTCAGATTTATGAGGTAAACTGAACTACAGTGGTACCCAGAGTTTCAAACCCCTCCCAACTCGACCTATTATGTAAGTTTAATATTGTAAGTGCTTTTGTAAGTGTATTTTTGGGGGTCTGAAATGGACTAATCTAATTTACATTATTCCTTAAGGGAACAAATTAGTTCGGTAATAGCACTTGAACAGCATTCTGGAACGAAGAAAGTTCAAAACTCGGGGTACCACTGTATTGCCAGATATGGTTTCAAAGTCTGCATCACCACACAGTGATCTCCACATCATGTTGATCTTCCCTGTTTGCAGTATAGTAAACAAAGTTTTTCCTAGATAAAATTGACAAATACAGTGGTACCTCGACTTACGATGCTATCATCTTACGTTATATTCGATAACCGATATTTATAACGTAAGAAATTTGAATGCGACTTACGTTGTTTGATTCGTCTACCGACATTCGTACCGGACGTGTCCGCTTGGCGCCCAGCTGAGCGCGCACTCCAGGGAGCGTCAGTGTGCTATTGTTTACAAGTGAGAGCGACCACCCACCCACACCCACGCATTCATACCAGTATATTGTCATTATTCCACTGTTTTTAGTGCTTGCAACTGCTAAATAAGCCACCATGGGCCCCAAGAAAGCTCCTAGTGCCAAGCCTGTGGTAAAGAATGTGCAGGGAGTGAAGCATTCATGCAGGGAGTGTAGCATTTATGCAGGGAGTGTAGCAGGCATGCAGGGAGTGTAGCAGGCATGCAGGGAGTGTAGCAAAGATGCAGAGAGTGTAGCAGGGATGCAGGGAGTGTAGCAGGCATGCAGGGAGTGTAGCAGGCATGCAGGGAGTGTAGCAAAGATGCAGGGAGTGTAGCAAAGATGCAGGGAGTGTAGCAGGGATGCAGGGAGTGTAGCAGGATGCAGGGAGTGTAGCAAGGATGCAGGGAGTGTAGCAGGGATGCAGGGAGCATAGCAGGATGCAGGGAGTGTAGCAAGGATGCAGGGAGTGTAGCAAGGATGCAGGGAGTGTAGCAAGGATGCAGGGAGTGTAGCAAGGATGCAGGGAGTGTAGCAAGGATGCAGGGAGTGTAGCAAGGATGCAGGGAGTGTAGCAAGGATGCAGGGAGTGTAGTAGGCATGCAGGGAGTGTAGCATTCATGCAGGGAGTGTAGCATTCATGCAGGGGAGATAGCGTAGCATTCATGCAGGGAGTGTAGCATTCATGCAGGGAGTGTAGCATTCAAAGAAAAAGGCCAGTAACCCCAGAAAAGAACTTGGTACCTGCAGTGTTAATGGAAGGATTCCCCTTCAAACACTAGCATACTACTCCACCTTCTCCCCTCCTCCCGTCCTCCACACATCAACAACTCTTCAATAAATGTAAGTGACATGTTATTGTTCAATATTTGCATGCTTATTTAGATATTCTTTATTAAATTATTTATTATTTAATGTCCAAAAGTTCTAAAAATATTTTTAACTACTTTTGGAAGTCTTGGCAGTTAAATTTATTTCCATTATTTCTTATGGGGAAAATTGATTCGTCTAACGATTGTTTCGTCTTAAGATATGCCCTCTCTGACGGATTAATATCGTAAGTCGAGGTACCACTGTATATGCATTTATTCCTTAACGATGCAACACAGGTTTTCTGGCCTATCCAAATTACAAACAGAGAATGAAATTTTAAAAGTACATTAACCCGAAGGAACTTGTTTCTACATTTGATACAAAAACGTCGGAACAGAAATAATGTAAATTCTTATTTACTGTGGTATGCATTTCTTCTCATACATGTCCTGTCAAGAGTGTAAAACAATGAGACTGTACAATCCATACCAGATACACAATTAATTTCATTTTTTTATGTGAAATAAATCTATGACTAAGTGCAGAAATTTTATGCATAATATTGTGCAATACTGATAAGTTACTGGTAATTATTGAGGAATAAGGAAAAGAAGAGCAAGGCTGAAAGTTTGCCTAGGGTGCCTAGCACCCTTATACCAGACCTGATGGTCAGTCAATGCAGTGTTTACTAAACATCTAAGTGTGTTACCCTTATATTTCACGTGTCAAAAATACAGTGATGAATACTCAGTAAAAATTTCTGTGTGTGGGTGTGTACTCACCCATTTGTGGTTGCAGGGGTCGAGTCATAGCTCCTGGCCCGCCTCTTCACTGATTGCTACTAGGTCCTCTCTCCCTGCTCCATGAGCTTTATCAAACCTAGTCTTAAAACTATGTATGGTTCCTGCCTCCACTATGTAGCTTTCTAAGCTATTCCACTTCCTGACAACTCTATGACTGAAGAAATACTTCCTAACATCCCTTTGACTCATAGGAGTCTTCAACTTCCAATTATGACCCCTTGTTTCTGTGTCCCTCTCTGGAACATCTTGTCTCTGTCCACCTTATCTATTCTGCAGTATTTTATATGTGTTATCATGTCTCCCTAACCCTCCTGTCCTCTAGTGTCGTCAGGCCGAATTTCCCTTAACCTTTCTTCGTAGGACAATCCCCTTAGCTCTGGGACTAGTCTTGTTGCAAACCTTTGCACTTTCTCTAATTTCTTGACGTGCTTGACCAGGTGTGGGTTCCAAACCGGTGCTGCATACTCCAGTATGGGCCTGACGTATATGGTATACAGAGTCTTGAATGATTCCTTAGTGAGGTATTGGAACGCTATTCTTAGGTTTGCCAGCCGCCCGTATGCTGCAGCAGTTATCTGATTGATGTGTGCCTCAGGAGATGTGCTCGTATTATACTCACCCCAAGATCTTTTTCTTTGAGTGAGGCTTGCAGTCTTTGGCCACCTAGACTATACTCTGTCTGCGGTCTTCTTTGCCCCTTCCCCGATATTCATGACTTTACATTTGGCAGGGTTAAATTCAAGGAGCCAGTTACTGGACCAGGCTTGCAGCCTGTCCAGGTCTCTTTGTAGTCCTGCCTGATCCTCGACTGATTTGATTCTTCTCATTAACTTCATCATCTGCAAACAGGGACACTTCTGAGTCTATCCCTTCCCGTTATGTCATTCACATATACCAAAAACAGTACAGGTCCTAGGACTGACCCTTGTGGAACTCCACTCGTCACAGGTGCCCACTCTGACATCTCGTCACGTACCATGACTCGTTGTTGCCTCCCTGTCAGATATTCTCTGATCCATTGCAGTGTTTTCCTGTTCGTGTGCCTGATCCTTTAGCTTTGCATTAACCTCTTGTGAGGAACTGTGTGAACGCCTTCTTGCAGTCCAAAAATGCAGTCTATCCACCCTCTCTCTCGTGTCTTACTTCTGTTACCTTATCATAAAACTCCAGTAGGTTTGTGACACAGGATTTTCCTTCCCTGAAACCGTGCTGGTTGTCGTTTATAAGCTTGTGTCTTTCTAGGTGCTCCACCACTCTCCTCCTGATGATCTTCTCCATGACTTTGCATACTATACACGTCAGTGACACAGGTCTGTAGTTTAATGCCTCGTGTCTGTCTCCTTTCTTAAAAGTGGGACTACATTTGCCATCTTCCACGCCTCAGGTAGTTGCCCAGTTTCAATGGATGTGTTGAAGATTTGTGTTAGTGCTTTACCAACATCTCTGCTCCCTCTCTAAGGACCACGGAGAAATGTTGTCGGTCCACGCTTTTGAGGTATCGAGTTCACATAGCAGCTTCTTCACCTCCTCCTCGGTTGTGTGTATTTCATCCAGCACTTGTTGGTATACCTCCCTATTCTGAATTCCTGGAGTCCTACCTGTCTCCTGTGTAAATACTTCTTTAAATCTCATGTTGAGCTCCTCACATACCTCTTGGTCGTTTATTGTGAACTCCCACCTTCCTTTCTCAGCCTGATTACCTGGTCCTTGACTGTTGTTTTCCTCCTGATGTGGCTATACAACAGCTTGGGTCAGACTTGACTTTGATGCTATATCATTTTCATATTGTCGCTGAGCCTCCCTTCTTACCTGTGCATATTCGTTTCTGGCTCTTAGGCTAATCTCTTTATTTTCCTGGGTCCTTTGTCTTCTGTACTTTTTCCATTCTCTATTACACTTACTTTTTGCCTCCCTACACCTCTGGGTGAACCAAGGACTCGTTCTGGTCTTCCCATTACTTCTGTTTCCCTTGGAGGACAAACCTCTCCTCTGCCTCTTTGCATTTGGTTGTCACATATTCCATCATTTCTTTTACTGGTTTTCCTGCCAATTCTCTCTCCCATTGAACGTCTTGAAGGAAGTTCCTCATGCCTGTTAGTCCCCCTTTTGTAGTTTTGTTTCTCCCTTCCTATTCCTGCTCCCTCTCCACTTGTAGCTCAACTATATAATCAAAACACAGAACCAAATGATCACTAGCTCAAGGGCCTTTCATATGTGATATCATCGATGTCCGAACTACTCAAGGTGAATACTAGGTCCAGTCTTGCTGGATCATCCCCACCTCTCTCTCTGGTAGTGTCTCTAACATGTTGATGCATGAGGTTTTCCAGTACCACATCCATCATCTTGGCTCTCCATGATTCAGGACCCCATGGGGCTCTAGGTTTTCCCAATCAATCTCTTTGTGATTGAAATCACCCATAACTAGTAACTTTGCTCTCCCCATGTGGGCTCTTCTGGCTACCTCGGCTAGTGTGTCTACCATTGCTCTGTTGCTCTCGTCGTATTCTTCTCTTGGCCTCCTGCAGTTCTGTGGCGGGTTGTACATTACAGCAATTATCACCTTATGGCCCTCAGACTGAATTGTTCCTACTATGTAGTCCTTTCACCCATTCCATCCATTCCTTCCACTTCCTCAAATCCCCACCTGTTCTTAATGAGCAGTGCAACTCCTCCTCCCCCTCTGCTCCCTCTATCTTTCCTGAGGATTTGATATCCGGGTGGGAAGATTGCATCTGTTATCATCCTGGTGAGTTTCGTTTCTGTGAGTGCTATTATGTCTGGGGATGTCTCCTTTATTCTTTCATGCCACTCCTCACATTTATTTGTTATACCATCTGCATTTGTATACCAAACCTTTAACTTCTTTTCTAAAACCGTAGTCTGGGGGGTATGTTGGGGTTGGGAAAGTGGGAGATCTGATGGGGAACTATGTGTGTGTGTGTGGGGCGTGTCTGTGTATGGGGCATGTGTGTGTGTGTGTGTGTGTGTGTGTGTGTGTGTGTGTGGGGCGTGTGTGTGTGTGGGGCGTGTGTGTGTGTGGGGCGTGTGTGTGTGTGTGTGGGGCGTGTGTGTATGTGGGGCGTGTGTGTGTGTGGGGCGTGTGTGTGTGTGTGGGGCATGTGTGTGTGGGGCATGTGTGTGTGTGTGGGGCGTGTCTGTGTATGGGCATGTGTGTGTGTGTGGGGCGTGTGTGTGTGTGTGGGGCTGTGTGTGTGTGTGGGCGTGGTGTGTGTGTGTGGGGCGTGTGTGTGTGTGTGGGGCGTGTGTGTGTGTGTGTGTGTGTGTGTGTGGGGTGTGTGTGGGTCGTGTGTGTGTGTGGGGCGTGTGTGTGTGTGTGTGGGGCGTGTGTGTGTGTGTGTGGGGCGTGTGTGTGTGGGGCGTGTGTGTGTGTGTGTGGGGCGTGTGTGTGGGGCGTGTGTGTGGGTGGGGCGTGTGTGTGGGGCGTGTGTGTGGGGCGTGTGTGTGTGTGTGTGGGGCGTGTGTGTGGGGCGTGTGTGTGGTGTGTGGGGCGGGGGTGTGTGGGGTGGGGGTGTGTGGGGCGTGTGTGTGTGGTGTGTGTGTGGCGTGTGTGTGTGTGTGGGCGTGTGTGTGTGTGTGTGTGGGTGGTGTGTGGGGCGTGTGTGTGTGTGGGGGCGTGTGTGTGTGTGGGGCGTGTGTGTGTGGGCGTGTGTGTGGGGCGTGTGTGTGTGTGGGGCGTGTGTGTGTGTGGGGCGTGTGTGTGTGTGTGGGGCGTGTGTGTGTGGGGCGTGTGGGGTGTGTGGGGCGCGTGTGTGTGTGTGGGGCGTGTGTGAGTGTGTGGGGCTTGTGTGTGTGTGGGGCGTGTGGGGGTGTGGGGCGTGTGTGGGGGCTGTGTGTGTGGGGCGTGTGTGTGGGGGCGTGTGTGGGGTGTGTGTGGGCGTGTGTGTGTGGGGGCGTGTGTGGGGCGTGTGTGTGGGGTTGTGTGTGGGGGGCGTGTGTGGGGGCGTGTGTGTGGGGGCGTGTGTGTGTGGGGGTGTGGGGGGCGTGTGTGTGTGGGGGCGTGTGTGTGGGGGTGTGTGTGGGGGTGTGTGTGGGGGCGGTGTGGGGTGTGTGTGGGGGCGTGTGTGTGGGGGCGTGTGTGTGTGGGGGGTGGGGTGTGTGTGGGGGTGCGTGTGGGGGTGTGTGGGGCGTGTGTGTGGGGCGTGTGTGTGTGGGGCGTGTGTGTGTGGGGCGTGTGGTGTGTGTGTGTGTGGGGCGTGTGTGTGTGGGGGTGTGTGTGGGCGTGTGTGAGGGCGTGTTGTGGGGTGTTGGGGGAATGTACTCACTAATTGGTGCAGGTCGAGACTCAGCTCCTGGCCCCGCCTCTTCGCTGTCCGCTACTGGGTCTCTGCTCTCCCTGCGCTTTATCATACCTCGTCTTAAAACTATGTATGGTTCCTGCCTCCACTATATCTTTCTCTAGACTATTCCACTTCCTGACTACTCTGTGGCTGAAGAAATGCTTCCTAACATCACTTTGACTCATCTGAGTCTTCAGCTTCCAGTTGTGTCCCCTTGTTTCTGTGTTCCCTCTCTGGAACATCATGTCACTGTCTACCTTGTCGATTCCCCACAGTATTTTGTATGTCGTTATCATGTCTCCTCTGACCCTTCTTTCCTCCAGTGTTGTAAGTCCTATTTCCCTCAACCTTTCTTCATAGGACAGACCCCTGAGTTGTGGAACTAACCTTGTCGCAAACCTTTGCACTTTCTCTAGTTTCTTTACGTGCTTGACCAGGTGTGGGTTCCAGACTGGGGCTGCATATTCTAGTATGGGCCTGACGTACACGGTGTACAGTGTCTTGAACGATTCCGTGTGTGTTAGTTAGTTACCATTTTGTCCTAGGCACATTGTGTGTGTGTGTGTTTTGTGTGGCATGTGTGTTGTGTTTGTGTGGTGTGTGTTTGTGTGGCGTGTGTGTGTGTGTTTGTGTGGCGTGTGTGTGTTTGTGTGGCGTGTGTGTGTTTGTGTGTCGTGTGTGTGTGTTTGTGTGGCGTGTGTGTGTGTTTGTGTGGCGTGTGTGTGTGTTTGTGTGGCGTGTGTGTGGCGTGTGTATGGCGTGTGTGTATGGCGTGTGTGTGTATGGCGTGTGTGTGTGTGGCGTGTGTGTGTGTGGCGTGTGTGTGTGTGGCGTGTGTGTGTGTGGCGTGTGTGTGTGGCGTGTGTGTGTGGCATGTGTGTGTGCTGTGTGTGGGGTGTGGCATGTGTGTGTGGCTGTGTGTGTGGCGTGTGTGTGTGGCGTGTGTGGGGGCGTGTGTGGGGGCGTGTGTGGGGCGTGTGGTGGGGGCGTGTGTGTGGGGGCTGTGTGGGGGCGTGTGTGGGGGCGTGTGTGGGGGCGTGTGGGGGGCGTGTGTGTGGGGCGTGTGTATGTGGCATGTGGCGTGTACTCACCTAGTTGTGGTTGCAGGGGTCGAGTCATAGCTCCTGGCCCCGCCTCTTCACTGGCCGCTACTGGGTCACTCTCCCTGCGCCATGAGCTTTCATACCTCTTCTTAAAGCTATGTATGGAACCTGCCTCCACTACATCGCTTCCCAAACTATTCCACTTCCCGACCACTCTGTGACTGAAGAAATACTTCCTAACATCTCTGTGATTCATCTGAGTCTTCAACTTCCAACTGTGTCCCCTTGTTGCTGTGTCCCATCTCTGGAACATTCTGTCTTTGTCCACCTTGTCAATTCCTCTCAGTATCTTATATGTTGTTATCATGTCCCCCCTATCTCTCCTGTTCTCCAGTGTCGTCAGGTCGATTTCCCTTAACCTCTTCTCGTAGGACATACCCCTTAGCTCCGGGACTAGTCTTGTTGCAAACCTTTTGCACTTTCTCTAGCTTCTTCACGTGCTTGGCTAGGTGTGGGTTCCAAACTGGTGCTGCATACTCTAGTATGGGCCTAACGTACACAGTGTACAGGGTCCTGAACGATTCTTTATTAAGATGTCGGAATGCTGTTCTTAGGTTTGCTAGGCGCCCATATGCTGCAGCAGTTATATGGTTGATGTGCGCCTCAGGAGATGTGCCTGGTGTTATACTCACCCCAAGGTATTTTTCCTTGATTGAGGTTTGTAGTCTCTGGCCCCCTAGACTGTACTCCATCTGCAGTCTTCTTTGCCCTTCCCCAATCTTCATGACTTTGCACTTGGTGGGGTTGAACTCCAGGAGCCAATTGCTGGACCAGGCTTGCAGCCTGTCCAGATCCCTTTGTAGTTCTGCCTGGTCCTCATCCGATTGAATGCTTCTCATCAACTTCACATCATCTGCAAACAGGGACACTTCGGAGTCTATTCCTTCCGTCATGTCGTTCACAAATACCAGAAACAGCACCGGTCCTAGGACTGACCCCTGTGGAACCCCACTCGTCACCGGCGCCCACTCTGACACCTCGCCACGTACCATAACTCGCTGCTGTCTTCCTGACAGGTATTCCCTGATCCATTGTAGTGCCTTCCCTGTTACCCCTGCCTGGTCCTCCAGCTTCTGCACTAATCTCTTGTGTGGAACTGTGTCAAATGCCTTCTTACAATCCAAGAATATGCAATCTACCCACCCCTCTCTCTCGTCTTATTGCTGTCACCCTGTCGTAGAACTCCAGTAGGTTTGTGACACAGGATTTCCTGTCTCTGAAACCGTGTTGGTTGTCGTTGATAAGCTCATTCCTTTCTAGGTGCTCCACCACTCTTCTCCTGACTATCTTCTCCATGACCTTGCATACTATACTTGTCAGTGACACTGGTCTGTAGTTTAGTGCTACGTTTCTGTCTCCTTTTTTAAAAATTGGAACTACATTTGCTGTCTTCCATACCTCAGGTAGTTGCCCTGTTTCAATAGATGTGTTGAAGATTGTTGTTAGGGGTACACATAGCTCCTCTGCTCCCTCTCTCAGGACCCATGGAGAGATGTTATCTGGCCCCATCGCCTTTGAGGTATTTAGCTCGCTTAGTAGCCTCTTCACTTCCTCCTCCGTTGTGTGTGTATGTGTGCGTACACTCACCTATTTGTACTCATCTATTTGTGGTTGCAGGGTCGATTCATAGCTCCTGGCTCTGCCTCTTCACTAATCACTACTAGGTCCTCTCTCTCCTTGCTCCTTGAGCTTTATCAAACTTTGTCTTAAAACTATGTATGGTTCCTGCCTCCACTACGTCACTGTCCAGACTATTCCACTTCCTGACAACTCTATGACTGAAGAAATACTTCCTAACATCCCTTTGACTCATCTGAGTTGTCAACTTCCAATTGTGACCCCTTGTTTCTGTGTCCCATCTCTGGAACATTCTGTCTTTGTCCACCTTGTCAATTCCTCACAGTATTTTATATGTTGTTATCATGTCTCCTCTAACCCTCCAGTGTCATCAGGCTGCTTTCCCTTAACCTTTCTTTGTAGGACATTTCCCTTAGCTCTGGGATTAGTCTTGTTGCAAACCTTTGCACTTTATCTAATTTCTTGACGTGCTTGACCAGGTGTGGGCTCCAAACAGGTGCTGCATACTCCAATATGGGCCTGACATACACAGTATACAGAGTCTTGAACGATTCCTTACTGAGGTATCATAACGCTATTCTTAGGTTTGCCAGGCGCCCATATGCTGCAGCAGTTATCTGGATGATGTGTGCCTCAGGAGATGTGCTCGGTATTATACTCACCCTATGATCCTTTTCTTTGAGTGAGGTTTACAGTCTTTGGCCACCTAGCCTATACTCTGTCTGCAGTCTTCTTTGTTCTTACCTGATCTTCATGCTTTGCATTTGGCGGGGTTAAATTTGAGGAGCCAGTTGCTGGACCAGGCTTGCAGCCTGTCCAGGTCTCTTTGTAGTCCTGCCTGATCCTCATCAGATTTGATTCTCCTCATTAACTTCATATCATCTGCAAACAGGGATACTTCTGAGTCTATCCCTTCCGTCACATCATTCACATATACCAAAAACAGCACTGGTCCTAGGACTGACCCCTGTGGAACCCCGCTTGTCACAGGTGCCCACTCTGACAGCTCGTCATGTACCATTACTCGTTGTTGCCTCCTTGTCAGATATTCTCTGATCCATTGCAGTGCCTCTCCTGTTACACATGCCTGATCCTCTAGATTTTGCATTATCCTCTTGTGAGGAACTGTGTTGAAGGAAGTTGCAGTCCAAGAAAATGCAATCTACCCACCCCTCTCTCATGTCTTAATTCTGTTACCCTGTCATAAAACTCAAGTAGGTTTGTGACACAGGATTTCCCTTTCCTGAAACAGTGCTGGTTGTCATTTACAAGCTTGTTCCTTTCTAGGTGCTCCACCACTCTCCTCCTGATAATCTTCTCCATGACTTTGCATACTATACGACACGACTTACGTCATCTCCCACACAAATCTTGCCTCCCTCAACACCATTGTTAACGAAGAGCTAGTAAAAATATCGACCTGGATGACTGCCAATAAACTCACACTTAATACTGACAAAACCTTCTATATTATATTTGGTAACAGAGCAGGTGTTGCACAACTGAACATTATGATTGACAACACTCTTATTACTAAACAAAATGAGGGTAAATTCCTGGGCCTGCACCTTGACAGCAACCTGAAATTCAGCGCCCATGTCCAACACATAACCAAAAAAGTATCCAAAACTGTTGGGATCCTCTCTAAAATATGTTACTACATACCACAATCTGTCCTACTCACACTATACTATTCACTCATCTATCCCTACCTCACCTCTGCTATTTGTGCCTGGGGTTCAACAGCAGCAACCCACCTAAAGCCAATAATAACTCAACAAAAAGCCGCAATAAGAATCATCACGCAATCCAATCCTAGGCAACTTCCCCCCTCACTCTTCAAAGATCTAAACTTACTCACTGTACAGAACATCCACACCTACTAGTGTGCAACCTATATTTACAGAACCATAAATTCTAATATTAACCCTGAACTAAAACACTTTCTTAACAGTTGCAACAGGACCCATAGACATAATACTAGACACAAAAATCTCAGTGACATTCCTCCTGTCCGGCAAAATCTCTACAAAAATTTGATGCACATAAAAGGCCCTAAAATCTGGAACTCCCTGCTTGAAAACTCTAGAACTGCAGACTCAATCACCACTTTCAAAACTACTGTTAAAAAACATCTTATCTCCCTAACACACCATTATTAGCTAAACGAATGATAATCACCTAATTTTCTTTTTTGTCTCATGAACACATCCAACACAATATGTCCTATTCTCGTTATCTGTAATTCCCATTAATTTACACTTACACCCACCCAAATGACTGTAAACATAAAATTCCTAATATAGCTATAGCCTATTAAATCTTAAGTTAGTCCTAAGTCCACCTAAAACACACTTCCAGACGCTACAGACAAATCCAATCAAATTACTGAATTTACCATTTGTATTATTATTGTATGACTCATACTACGTCAAAATTGTAAATCTAAAAATGTATGTCAAAATTTACCTCGATATTGTAAATCTAAAAATGTATGTTCAAATGTACTGCCCCATAACCTAAATCATTATTGAGTAAAAAATAGAATTAATCTGCCCGAAATGCCTGGGCATGGCTGAAATGCCTAGGCATGCTAGTGGCCATCTTTGTAATGTAAATGTAATGTAAACCAAACATTGTAAGCTTTACAAGGAAATAAAATTATCATTATCATACACCTCAGTGACACTGGTCTGTAGTTTAATGCCTCGTATCTGTCTCCTTTCTTAAAAATTGGGACTACATTTGCCGTCTTCCACACTTCAGGCATTTGCCCAGTTTCAATGGATGTGTTGAAGATTTTTGTTAGTGGCACACACAGCATCTCTGCTCCCTCTCTAAGGACCAACGGAGAGATGTTGTCCGGTCAAACTGCCTTTGAGGTATCAAGTTCAAATAGCTGCTTCTTCACCTCCTCCTCAGTTGTGTGTATTTCATCCAGCACTTTTTGGTGTACCCCCTATTCTAACTTCCTGGAGTCCTTCCTGTGTCCACTGTGAATACTTCTTTAAATCTCATGTTGAGCTCCTCGCATACTTCTTGGTTGTTTCCTGTAAACTCCCCTCCTTCCTTTCTCAGCCTGATTAACTGGTCCTTGACTGTTGTTTTCCTCCTGATGTGGCTATACAATAGCTTCGGGTCAGACTTGACTTTTGATGCTATGTTGTTTTCGTATTGTCGCTGGGCCTCCCTCCTTATCTGTGCATATTTGTTTCTGGCTCTTTGACTAATCTCTTTATTTTCCAGGGTCCTTCGTCTTCTGTACTTTTTCCATTCTCTAGCATGCTTAGTTTTTGCCTCCCTACACTTTTGGGTGAACCAAGGGCTTGTACATGTTAAGTATGGATAAGGAAATATTCAAGTACTCTATATACTACACTATATAATTCTTGTGTCACCAATAGTATCATTTTTATTATTATTACTAAAGCACTTTAATAGATGAGTTACCTGGCACTAATTCCATCACAATCATAATGGGTTGCTTTTGAACACATATACCAATAAACTTGACTATGTTGGGATGGTCATATTGTTTTAGAATACGTCCTTCTTGCAGGAATTTCTTCTTTTGCTCATCAGGAAGTGTAACTCTGCAAGTTTTAACAGCAACCTCAAGTCCTGAGTCCCGTAATCGAGCCTTGTATACATCCCCAAAGTTACCCTGTAAGAGAAGTGACAGCAAAAATGTAGCACAATGTGTATAGAGTTCCTTATAGTGCTTAAGACAGAAATATAAAATTAGGCTTGAAGGGTCTTTTAAATTTGCATACTGCATATATTTTTTTGTATTGATAAGCTTATTAACCATAGAAATGTCTATCATAATACCTTTATAATCTTCTTTCAACAAGGCAGGGTGGCCTAAAAAGAAAAACAAAAGTTTCTCTTTTTAACTTTAGTAATTTCTTCAGTAATTACTTGACACTGAATAGCTCAAGTTACATTATTTGAAAGAAGTTTAACATAACTAAGTTATCTGAAGATAAGATTATAATTATAGATATGGTTGTAAAAGAAGTGAATGCTAGGGTGTTGGATCTAATACAAAGTAGGAGCTGTCACATTTGCTCTTTGCTAATGACTCAGTTCTTCTGAGAGTCTGGGAGGATATGTAAAAGTAGGCACAGTAATTAAAAGTGAATACAGAGTAAAGCAATGTGATAAAGGCAACAAGGTCTAGACAATAATAAGAAAGAAGTTTATCAATGAAGGCAAATAATGGAATGCACCAGAGAATAGTGGTACCAACACTTTTGCATGGGTGCAAGGCATAGGCTTTAGATACTGAAGTGAGGAGGAGGTCAGAGGCAGCTGAGATGTCATGGTTGACAGCAATGTGTGGTGTGAATAACATGCATAAAATTCAGAGTGTAGAAGTTAAAAGACAGTGTGGAATAGTTAGAGGGAGGGGAGTAGAGGGGGCTTAGAGCTTTAGCATCCAGCAGGCTTGTGTGAGCACATGTGATAGAAATGAATGGATGCAAGTGGCTTTTAATAGATGTTCTGTTGGATTGTGAACAGGATAACATTTATGAAAGGATTCAAGGAAACCTGAGCCCTTAAAGTAGAATGGGCAGTGCCTGAACTCTGAAGGAGGGGTGGGGATGTAGCAGGCAGAGGGTAAGCTGAGCTGTGATGTCAACACACTTCTGGCATAACAGCAACTAAATGAACGATAGTGAATATGTTTCATTTTTTTTTTGTCACCCTGCCTTGGTGAAAGATGCAATGATCATTCTAAGTAACAAACCTCTGCTTACTACAACAGCAGTGTTAATATGAAGGGACAGTAACATAAAACAGATAAGGAAATGGGTGGGGTTTGAAGCAATGGCATCTGAGTTGTAAAACTCAAGGTAAGCACATAAGCCACTTTGCCAGCTGGCTACAATAAGATTCATCCAACTAGGTATATTCATACACCATAGGAAAGTTACCATGGGTCCCACTGAGACCACAAATGCAAGTTTTTACAGATGAATCTCCCACCAGTGTGGCTGTGGCAAACTCTAGCACAAGTCCCCTCAAAGCTGCCTTCATGACTCATGAAATCGTAATAACATGATTGCAAACAAACCACAGTATGGGTTCAAACGCCACCCATTCCCTGATTTGTTTGCAATTGTGTTATTATGATTTCGTGAGTCATAAACACAAAACAGCCTTGACAATTTTAGCAATAAATTTTTGGGGGCACAATATAGTAAGACAAAAAAGTGCAGGAGTATGAATGCAATCTGAATAGGCAGACTGAAATAGATTTTTTTTTTCAACAAACTGGTCATATCCCACTGAGGCAGGGTGACCTAAAAGAGAAAAATGAAAGTTTTTCTTTTTAAATTTAGTAATTTATACAGGATAAGGGGTCACTAGCCCCTTGCTCCTGGCATTTTAGTCACCTCTGGAGGAAGAATTCTTTTCCACTTTCCCACAGAGATAAGAGGAAATAAAAAAGAGCAGGGTAATATTTTGTGAAGGGATTCAGGGAAACTGGTTAGCCGGACTTGAGTCCTGGAGGTGGGAAGTACAATGCCTGCACTTTAAAGGAGGGGTTTAGGATACTGGCTGTTTGGGGTGACATCTAAACTGTCATATCAGGGTGTACTGAAAAAGAGTGATATTGTGTGAATGATGGTGAAAGTGTTTCTCTCTTTTAGGTCACCCTACCTTGGTGGGAGACGGCCGACGTGTTAAAATAAAATATTAAGAAAATAGAAGAAAACCCAGATAGGTGGATATATATGCATGTGCATGTATATATATAGTGCGACTTAATTGTAAGGAGAAGTAGCAAGATATACCTGTTATTTTGCACTGAAATAGAGTTATCTGATATTTATATCTGATCTTCATAAAAAATACATCATGTTCAGAAGATATGATTTTTAACATTTTTGAAACAGTTGTCAGATAGCAAAATATTAGAATCTTCCGGCAGAGTTCCATATTTTTGGGACTTTTTACTTGCACAGAGTTTCTACTCAGGTTGAGATTCTGCATGTCTGCTAATGGACAGAACAATCTATTAAGCTATGGTGAACTGACAATGCAGCCTAACAGTCCTTGCTGAGGAGGGAGAGTGCAGTTTCGCATGCATGACAGCAGTGAGAAGATGGCCAGAAACCCAAATGTAGCTTGACAGAAAACAATTTATTGTGGACCAACTTGGACCACCAATATTGCCAGTGATTGCAAATTTGATGAGATAACTGAAACATAGTCTGTGAAAAGAATACCCCTGTGTGTAATTGGGAAGTCATGAACAGCTGACCAATTGGCTGAAACTGTCTGATACACCAGATATCAACGAGTCCAGGAATCCAGCAAAAAAAACGACATCTTTGTGTTTACTAGAAAGTTGAATATATAGGGCATTGGGATGAGGGGGAAAAAAATTATGAATGGCCTGTAATGCATTGTAGGTAAGACTAACCAAATAGGACTATCAAGCATTGAAATAACTAGTGAAAAATGTGAAGAAGGGATTATAAGAAATCTGTTGAAGAAAAACCTTGTAAAATGTATAGAGGGAAACATAGTAATATATTTTTCTAGAATAAAACACAATAATAAACTTACTCTGCCTATTTTGTCTCTCAGCTCAACATCATCATTATTTAATTCCCATCGTTCACGGAAGATGGGGGTTCGCAGTATAGCACCTGACTTGTTTGTGACTGGTAGACCACAGCTGTGCTGGTGAAGGATTAACTCCTGGATGGTTGGGAAGGCTGGACCCTCAAACCTGTAGTGACCCTTACAAGAGACATAAAAATTGTACTCTTCTGCATTAAACACATTGTATTTAAACAAATGAAACTTCATTATTCTTAACATTCATTCTGAAATACAGTACGTACTGTATTGCAATACAACATTATACAAATACAGTGGTCCCTCATGTTTCGGTCATAATCCGTTCCAGGAGCTAGACCTTAAAACAAATTACTCGAAACTCGAAACCTTATTTCCCATAAGAAATAATGTAAATACAATTAATCCGTTCCACCCAAAAATATTCACAAAAAATTCATTTTTTTAAAGAATAAATACTATAGTTTTACATAAACAAACTAACATTATTAACACAAAATAATAATAAATACATAAATAATAAATAACATAATAACATTTACATACTTACCTTTATTGAAGAGAGTTCCTGGCATCTGGAAGATAGGGAGGAGGACAGGGGGAGGGGTTAGTGTTTGGAAGGGGACTCCCCACTCCCTGCCTTCCTGCTACACTCCCTGCATGAATGCTACACTCCCTGCATGCCTGCTACACTCCCTGCATGAATGCTACACTCCCTGCATGCCTGCTACACTCCTTGCATGCCTGCTACCACTGGGGTGCCACTAGGAAGCTTCTTTGAACCCATGGTAGGATTGCTGGTGTCTCTTTTCTGTCTCATAAACATGCAAGATTTCAGGTATGTCTTGCTACTTCTACTTACACTTAGGTCATGCTACACATACATGTACACATTTATGTATACACACTCATCTGAGTTTTTTTTATTTTATCTTAATAGTTCTTGTTCTTATTGCTTTTCCTTTCATATTCATGGGGAAGTGGAATAAGAATCTTTCCCCTGTAAGCCATGCATGTTGTAAAAGTCAACTAAAATGCAGGGAACAATGGGCTACTAACCCCTTTTCCTGTATAGATTTACTAAAAAGAAAAAGAAGAAAACCGTCAAAGTGGGATGTTTGAAGGTGCGTGGATGTTGTGCGAATGATAAGAAAGAGATGATTGTAGATGTTATGAATGAAAAGAAGCTGGATGTCCTGGCTTTAAGTGAGACAAAGCTGAAGGGGGTAGGAGAGTTTCAGTGGGGAGAAATAAATGGGATTAGGTCAGGGGTTTCAAATAGAGTTAGAGCTAAAGAAGGAGTGGCAATAATGTTGAATAATCAGTTATGGCAGGTAAAGAGGAAATATAAATGTATAAATTCAAGGATTATGTGGATTAAAATAAAGGTTGGATGTGAAAAGTGGGTTATAGTAAGTCTTTATGCACCTGGAGAAGAGAGAAATGTAGAGGAGAGAGAGAGAGAGATTTTGGGAAATGTTGAGTGAGTGTGTGGGGAGTTTTGAACCAAGTGAGAGAGTAATTGTGGTTGGGGATCTTAATGCTAAAGTGGGTAAAAATGTTGTGGAGGGAGTAGTAGGTAAATCTGGGGTGCCAGGGGTAAATGTAAATGGGGAACCATTAATTGAGCTATGTGTAGAAAGAGGTTTGGTAATAAGTAATACATATTTTATGTAAAAGAGGATAAATAATTATACAAGGTATGATATAGCACGTAATGAAAGTAGTTTGTTAGATTATGTATTGGTGGATAAAAGGTTGATGGGTAGGCTTCTGGATGTACATGTTTATAGAGGGGCAACGGATATATCGGATCATTATTTAGTTGTAGCTACAGTTAGAGTAAAAGGTAGATGGGACAAAAAGAAAATGGCAACTGCAAGTAAGAGAGAGGTAAAAGTGTATAAACTAAGGGAGGAGAAAGTTAGGGTGAGATATAAGCAACTATTGGCAGAAAGGTGGGCTAGTTCAAGTATGAGTAGTGGGGGGGTTGAAGAGAGTATGGAGGAGGTGAATGTATTCAGATATTTGGGAGTGGACATGTCAGCAGATGGGTATATGAAGGATGAGGTGAATCATAGAATTGATGAGGGATAAAGGGTGAGTGGTGCACTTCAGAGTCTGTGGAGACAAAGAACTTTGTCCATGGAAGTTAAGAGGGGAATGTATGAGAGTATAGTTATACCAACACTCTTATATGGGTGTGAAGCATGGGTGATGAATGTCGCAACGAGGAGAAGGCTGGAGGCAGTGGAGATGTCATGTCTGAGGTCAATGTGTGGTGTGAATATAATGCAGAGAATTCGGAGTTTGGAAATTAGGAGGAGGTGCGGGATTACCAAAACTATTACCCAGAGGGCTGAGGAGGGGTTGTTGAGGTGGTTTGGACATGTAGAGAGAATGAAACGAAACAGAATGACCTCAAGAGTGTATAAATCTGTAGTGGAGGGAAGGCGGGGTAGGGGTCGGCCTAGGAAAGGTTGGAGGGAGGGGGTAAAAGAGGTTTTGTGTGGGAGGGGCTTGGATTTCCAACAAGCATGCGTGTGCATATTTGATAGGAGTGAATGGAGACAAATGGTTTTTAATACTTGACGTGCTGTTGGAGTGTGAGCAAAGTAACATTTATGAAGGGATTCAGGGAAACCGGCAGGCCGGACTTGAGTCCTGGAGATGGGAAGTACAGTGTCTGCACTCTGAAGGAGGGGTGTTAATGTTGCAGTTTTATAACTGTAGTGTAAAGCACCCCTCTGGCAAGACAGTGATGGAGTGAATGATGACGAAAGTTTTTCTTTTTCGGGCCACCCTGCCTTGGTGGGAATCGGCCGATGTGTTAATAAAAAAAAAATGTATGAAAGAGGGCAAGGTACCTAGGGATTGGCAAAGAGCATGTATAGTTCCTTTATATAAAGGGAAGGAGGATAAAAGAGATTGTAAGAATTATAGGGGTAAATGTAAATGGGGAACCATTAATTGAGCTATGTGTAGAAAGAGGTTTGGTAATAAGTAATACATATTTTATGAAAAAGAGGATAAATAAATATACAAGGTATGATATAGCACGTAAGGAAAGTAGTTTGTTGGATTATGTATTGGTGGATAAAAGGTTGATGAGTAGGCTTCAGGATGTACATGTTTATAGAGGGGCAATGGATATATCAGATCATTATTTGGTGGTAGCTACAGTTAGAGTAAAAGGTAGATGGGACAAAAAGAAAATGGCAACAGCAAGTAAGAGAGAGGTAAAAGGGTATAAACTAAGGGAGGAGGAAGTTAGGGTGAGATATAAGCAACTATTGGCAGAAAGGTGGGCTAGTGCAAGTAGGAGTAGTGGGGGTTGAAGAGAGTTGGGATAGTTTTAAAAATGCAGTATTAGAATGTGGGGCAGAAGTTTGTGGCTATAGGAGGGTGGGTGCAGGAGGAAAGAGGAGTGAGTGGTGGAATGAAGAAGTAAAGGGTGTGATAAAAGAGAAAAAGGTAGCTTATGAGAGGTTTTTACAAAACAGAAGTGTTAATAGAAGAGCAGAGTATATGGAGGTAAAAGAAAGGTGAAGAGAGTGGTGAGAGAGTGCAAAAGAAGAGCGGATGAAAGAATGGGAGAGGCTCTGTCAAGAAATTTTGATGAAAACAAGAAAAATTTTGGAGTGAGATAAACAAGGTAAGAAAGCCTAGGAACGAATGGATTTGTCAGTTAAAAACAGAGTAGGGGAGTTAGTAGATGGGGAGCTGGAGGTATTGGGTAGATGGCGGAATATTTTGAGGAACTTTTAAATGTCGATGAAAAAAGGGAGGCGGTAATTTCATGTACTGCAACATCGTTTAGGAGTGAAGAAGAGCAGGATGTGAGTGTGGGGAAGGTGCGTGAGGCATTACGTAGAATGAAAGGGGGTAAAGCAGCTGGAATTGACGGAATCATGACAGAAATGTTAAAAGCAGGGGGGGATATAGTGCTGGAGTGGTTGGTATTTTTGTTTAATAAATGTATGAAAGAGGGGAAGGTACCTAGGGATTGGCAGAGAGCATGTATAGTTCCTTTATATAAAGGGAAGGGGATAAAAGAGTGTAAAAATTATAGGGGAATAAGTTTACTGAGTATACCAGGTAAAGTGTATGGCAGGGTTATTATTGAAAGAATTAGAGGTAAGACAGAGAGTAGGATTGCAGATGAGCAAGGAGGCTTTAGAGTGGGTAGGGGATGTGTAGATCAAGTGTTTACAGTGAAGCATATATGTGAACAGTATTTAGATAAAGGTAGAGAAGTTTTATTGCATTTATGGATTTAGAAAAGGCATATGATAGAGTGGATAGGGGAGCAATGTGGCAAATGTTGCAAGTATATGGAATAGGTAGTAAGTTACTGAAGGCTGTAAAGAGTTTTTATGAGGATAGTGAGGCTCAGGTTAGGGTGTGTAGGAGAGAGGAGATTACTTCCGGTAAAAGTAGGTCTTAGACAGGGATGTGTAATGTCACCATGGTTGTTTAATATATTTATACATGGGGTTGTAAAAGAAGTAAATGCAAGGGTGTTGGGAGAGAGGGTGGGATTAAATTATGGAGAATTAAATGCAAAATGGGAGTTGACACAGTTACTTTTTGCTGATGATACTGTGCTTATGGGAGATTCTAAAGAAAAGTTGCAAAGGTTAGTGGACGAGTTTGGGAGAGTGTGTAAAGGAAGAAAGTTAAAAGTGAACATAGATAAGAGTAAGGTGATGAGGGTATCAAACGATTTAAATAAAGAAAAATTGGATATCACATTGGAGAGAGGGATTATGGAAAAAGTAAATGTTTTCAGATATTTGGGAGTTGACGTGTCAGCGGATGGGTTTATGAAGGATGAGGTTAACCATAGAATTGATGAAGGAAAAAAGGTGAGTGGTGGATTGAGGTATCTGTGGAGACAAAAAACGTTATCCATGGAGGCAAAGAAGGGAATGTATGAAAGTATAGTGGTACCAACACTCTTATATGGGTGTGAAGCATGGGTTGCAAATGCTGCAACGAGGAGGAGGCTGGAGGCAGTGGAGATGTCCTGTCTAAGGGCAATGTGTGGTGTAAATATTATGCAGAAAATTCGGAATGTGGAAATTAGGAGAAGGTGTGGAGTTACTAAAAGTATTTGTCAGAGGGCTGAAGAGGGGTTGTTGAGGTGGTTTGGTCATTTAGAGAGAATGGATCAAAGTAGAATGACTTGGAGAGCGTATAAATCGGTAGGGAAGGAAGGCGGGGTAGGGTCGTCCTAAAAAGGTTGGAGGGAAGGGGTAAAGGAGGTTTTGTGGGCGAGGGCTTGGACTTCCAGCAAGCATGTGTGAGCGTGTTAGATAGGAGTGAATGGAGACGAATGGTTTTGGGACATGACGATCTGTTGGAGTGTGAGCAGGGTAACATTTTGTGAAGGGATTCAGGAAACCAGTTAATTGATTTAGTTGGACTTGAGTCCTGAAATGGGAAGTACAATGCCTGCACTTTAAAGGAGGGTCTGAGATAGTGACAGCTGGGAGGGACTTTCTCAGCTGTCGTATCTGAGCTCCTGTGCAAAGACAGTGATTATGTATGAGTGTGGTGAAAGTGTTGAATGATGATGAAAGTATTTTCTTTTGGGGATTTTCTTTCTTTTTGGGTCACCCTGCCTCGGTGGGAGACGGCCGACTTGTTGAAAAAAAAAAAAAAAAAGTTTACTGAGTATACCAGGTAAAGTGTATGGAAGGGTTATTATTGAAAGAATTAGAGGTAAGACAGAGAGTAGGATTGCAGATGAGCAAGGAGGCTTTAGAGTGAGTAGGGGATGTGTAGATCAAGTGTTTACATTGAAGCATATATGTGAACAGTATTTAGATAAAGGTAGGGAAGTTTTCATTGCATTTATGGATTTAGAAAAGGCATATGATAGAGTGGATAGGGGAGCAATGTGGCAAATGTTGCAAGTGTATGGAATAGGTAGTAAGTTACTGAAGGCTGTAAAGAGTTTTTATGAGGATAGTGAGGCTCAGGTTAGGGTGTGTAGGAGAGAGGGAGATTACTTCCCGGTAAAAGTAGGTCTTAGACAGGGATGTGTAATGTCACCATAGTTGTTTAATATATTTATAGATGGGGTCGTAAAAGAAGTAAATGCTAGGGTGTTGGGGAGAGTTGACACAGTTACTTTTTGCTGATGATACTGTGCTTATGAGAGATTCTAAAGAAAAGTTGCAAAGGTTAGTGGACGAGTTTGGGAGGGTGTGTAAAGGTAGAAAGTTGAAAGTGAACATAGATAAGAGTAAGGTGATGAGGGTATCAAACGATTTAAATAAAGAAAAGTTGGATATCACATTGGAGAGAGGGATTATTGAAGAAGTAAATGTTTCAGATACAGTGGTACCGGTTTACGATATTTTTCATTCCAGAATGCTGTTCAAGTGCCATTACCAAACGAATTTATCTCCTTAAGAAATGTTGTAAAATAGACTAGTCCTTTTAGAACCCCAAAATTACACTTACAAAAGCATTTAAAAAAATAAACTTACATAAAAGGGTGAGTTTGGGGACCATCGTAAACCGGGGTACCACTGTATTTGGGAGTTGATGTGTCAGCGGATGGGTTTATGAAGGATGAGGTTAACCATAGAATTGATAAAGGAAAAAAGGTGAGTGGTGCGTTGAGGTATCTGTGGAGACAAAAAACGTTATCCATGGAGGGAAAGAAGGGAATGTACGAAAGTATAGTGGTACCAACACTCTTATATGGGTGTGAAGCATGGGTTGCAAATGCTGCAGCAAGGAGGCGGCTGGAGGCAGTGGAAATGTCCTGTCTAAGGGCAATGTGTGGTGTAAATATTATGCAGAAAATTCAGAGTGTGGAAATTAGGAGAAGGTGTGGAGTTACTAAAAGTATTTGTCAGAAGGCTGAAGAGGGGTTGTTGAGGTGGTTTGGTCATTTAGAGAGAATGGATCAAAGTAGAATGACTTTGAGAGCGTATAAATTTGTAGGAGTCGTCCTAGAAAAGGTTGGAGGGAGGGGTAAAGGAGGTTTTGTGGGCGAGGGGCTTGGACTTCCAGCAAGCATGTGTGAGCGTGTTAGATAAAAGTGAATGGAGACGAATGGTTTTTGGGACCTGACGAGCTGTTGGAGTGTGAGCAGGGTAACATTTTCTGAAGGGATTCAGGGAAACCAGTTAATTGATTTAGTTGGACTTGAGTCCTGGAAATGGGAAGTACAATGCCTGCACTTTAAAGGAGGGGTCTGGGATAGTGACAGCTGGGAGGAACTATTCTCAGCTGTTGTATCTGAGTATAGACAGCCTTGCTGTCTGCATAGACAGCCATGCTGTCTGCCAGCTGAGTTCATATTTCGTGCCATGCTAGTTTCCATAGTTTCCGCCAGAGGGCAAGCCTGGTAGGCCTACCCATGTCTACCAGACCCGCGCTGGCCCATTATCATTTGGCGCCCAGACATCAGTCAGTCAACAGGCCTAACTCCTCTCTCCCTTGCAAGGCGCATGGCCCGCCGGGCCATGGCCACTAACACGCAGCCTGTGTACTCGCACCTATATTACAAATAAAGTAGAAGCCTCCGAAGCCTTATCATTGCATTCCCGCTACCAAGAACACTCCAAATAACACGTCGTTATAAATGGTGGCACACACACACACCACTATGCTCTCACTCCCTCTGCTGTTTCCTGTGAATTTCCTTGTGAATTCTTGTCAGAACTGTATATCCGAGTGTCGAGGCCACTCGAAGCCACGTGTGACCAAGCCACATGATCAGCACACCATGTGGGTTAAGCCAGATCCCAAGCCACATGTGGTCTGCTGCCGCATCAACCCATGCTGCTGATGTCACGATGCTTCCCGACTCCACTGACGTCACCACGATGCTGCCTGACTCAACTGACGTCACTCACGATGCTGCCGACTTTACGACGTCACCTCGCGACGTCTGCTGATGTCACTCTTGATGTCACCCCATGACATCCCTCATGATGTCACTCCATGACGTCACCTCGCGACGTCTGCTGACGTCACTCACGATGTCATCCCATGACATCACCTTACGATGTCACGCCTGACATCACCCATATGACGTCACTGAGTGTTCTAGATTCACAGTGAGCATTTTATTTTCATTATTTGTCGAGAAGTTTGAGAGAAGATAAGTCGAGTGTTCATTAGTTATTTCTCTCAGCCAGTGTTCTCACATGTTCGATTATTGCTTAGTGATGATTTTTACACACAAAAGCGTCATTTGCTAGTAAGCTGTTGTACCACATGTGTAGTATTTGTGCAGTTTCTCGTGTGTCCTATGTAGCCCCTGTGTGTTACTTTGTCACTCGGTGTGACCCGCGCCCCGCATGCTTGACAGCTGACATTTGTCAGTCCAGGTGTCAGTTACGAGCATTCGAGCGCCTTGTACAGAAAGCTCTTATTGTTCGCCGCTCGTAGATGCCTTTGCTGAATTGTACCCACGACGATTCTCCCATCGAGACCGTTCCACTTCACCACCTAGACCGTCAGTCCAGTTATTGTAGACCCGTCTGGGGACGCTTAGACATCCTTCTGCTGTAACTCAACTGTCGAGAGATGACACTCGTCAAGCCGCAGTCAAGCCTGTTGGCAGGCAACTGTCAGCCTCGTGTCACAGCTTCAGTGAGCAGCCTGCACAAAGATGATGTCACTTTGACTGCTAGCCCCCTCACTGCAGTATGGTGTATGCTGTTACGACCTCCAGATGTTTCGCCGAGTCGTCCCTGTCACGACTCACTCCACACTCGCCACCAGTACCAGTCGAGGAATGTCCTCCTGAGTCGCTTGCCTGAAGAGGTCCTGTCCAGTTGTGACTACTGACGACGCCTCACTCGAGGGCACCAGCAGGTTGTGCCCCAGGTTGAGTGAACCCTGCAGTGACTACTACGATGTCTGCTTCACCTCCCAGAGGAGACCGTACCCTGTTACGTCACAGCTCAGCCGCAGCTATGTCTCCCGTGTTGCAGTATGTATCCAGACGCAAGAAGGCGTGCAGTGCTGCATCAACACTCACTGCCTTAGACCATGAAGTACACCGTTTTTTTCTTCCCTCTCTGGAGGAAGTTTTTTTCCATGTCTATATGTTTATGTATATATGTATTTTCTTTCGTGTTCTGTGACCTGTTCTTGCGAGAGAGAGACCGAGTTTTTTTTACTGCCAGACATGGTCGGGACGACCATGGGCGCATGGCCGAGCGATATAGACAGCCTTGCTGTCTGCATAGACAGCCATGCTGTCTGCCAGCTGAGTTCATATTTCGTGCCATGCTAGTTTCCATAGTTTCCGCCAGAGGGCAAGCCTGGTAGGCGTACCCACGTCTACCAGACCTGCGCTGGCCCATGCTCATTTGGCGCCCAGACATCAGTCAGTCAACAGGCCTAACTCCTCTCTCCCTCGCAAGGCGCATGGCCCGCCGGGCCATGACCACTAACACGCAGCCTGTATATTCGTACCTATATTACAAATAAATTAGAAGCCTCCGAAGCCTTATCATTGCATTCCTGCTACCAAGAACACTCCAAATAACACGTCGTTATATGAGCGCCTCTGCAAAGACAGTGATTATGCATGAGTGTGGTGAAAGTGTTGAATGATGATGAAAGTATTTTCTTTTTGGGGATTTTCTTTCTTTTTGGGTCACCCTGCCTCGGTGGGAGACGGCCGACTTGTTGAAAAAAAAAAATCACTAAACCAGCAATACACAGAATAAATTTATTGTGAAATGTTTGAAAGAGCACGCTGGGTAATGTTTTCTCAAGTGTAAACAACGCAAGACTGGCGTCCTGCGCGGCGAGGCGGACAGATCTGGTATGGACCGATACACGAGTAAATGGCCGATACACGAAAAAAACACTGACCGAAAAAAGCGCTCGAAACATGAAAAACCGATATTCGGAATCACCAAAACACAAGGGACCACTGTATTAAAATGCTATACAAGGCTACATAAAAAAAAATGCAGAAACAAAATGTTGTACCTCAGGTGTAGTCTGAACTATGAAGTGCTTATGAGTGCCCCAGCAGACTGAGAGAACAATCTGTTGTTCATCGTTGCGCGTGGTCTCCCTTACTAGATAATTGCCCTCATTGACCAGTAATCGTACCACCTCCTCTCGTGGTAGTACGCCATGGAACCATGGTTCATCCTCTAAGCAACGATCTGGATCATATGTCTGCAAAGATAAAACATTACCTACTGGTAATTAAATAGTTATTAAATATTAACAATAAAATAAGTTTCACCCATATTCTGTAAAGATTTAAAACTTTGGGTCAAATCAGGAAGGATACAATATTAGCAGTTAGAATGTTAGGATTATCAATGTTGGAAAAGTTGGTAGATGGATTTATAATTTCCTAACAAATAGAACACAAAGAGTAGTAGTAAACAGAGTAAAGTCTGAGGCGGCTACGGTGAAAAGCTCTGTTCCACAAGGCACAGTACTCGCTCCCATCCTGTTCCTCATCCTCATATCTGACATAGACGGGGATGTAAGTCACAGCACCGTGTCTTCCTTTGCAGATGACACCCGAATTTGCATGACAGTGTCCTCCATTGAAGACGCAGCAAGATTCCAGGCGGACATCAGTCAAATCTTTAAATGGGACTCAGAAAACAATATGAAGTTCAATGATGAGAAATTTTAATCACTACGATATGGAAAACGTGAGGAAATTAAAACTACAGTAGACTGTCATTTTACACGGTAGTCACGTTCCTGAAAATACCGTGTTAGACAAACTGAAGAACTTATGGGAAAAATAGGGTTACGTTCCTGGGAGCCCACAAAAAGCCAAACAACTTTTTTTTAGACCTCCAGATCTTACAAAATAAAAGTGAGTATGTAATTGTAGTGCATTGTCGTGATATATTACTGCTTAAGACTACAAATACAATAGAAATAATAGTATTTCTTACCTTAAATTGTGGGTAATGGTGTTTGTGGATGACTGTAAAGAGTGGATATGCATGGTGTGGCCCTACTGGGCTGAGGTGGATGGTTGTTGGTTGTCAGCAGAAGTGGATGGTAGAGGTTCTGGTACTGAAGTCGATGGTTGTATTGGAGTGTGCATAAATTCTGTAATGGATCTCTGGGCTCTTTTACCCTGCAGTACATTATACAGCTGACGGTAAGGCATCATCAGCTGGTCTAGACCCAGTTTCAAAGCACTGTTTCTAGATTTGTCAGGGTCCTCTTCAGTGAAAAAGTCTGCTAGTTTAGCAGCAACATGGAACTGCTCACATAACTGCTGCAATGTTAACTGTTTTTCTTCAGGTTCTTCTTCATCTTCTGTTATTTGGCTCCCTTGTATATGTTCATCGAGCTCTGCCAACATTTCCTCTGGACTTCTGTCTTCATCATCATCTTTTAAGAGCTCATTCACATCTTCATTCATATCTTCAAAACCATCACCTGGTAATTTCCTTGCCAGCTGAACAATTTCCTGAACCTGACTCTCAAGCAAGGAAAAACTAGTGAAAGAATTAACTACAGAAGGCCATAACTTTGCCCATCCTGCATTTAATGTTGATTGGGGCACTTCATTCCATGCACTTCTAGCATAGCTGATGGCATCTGCAATGTTAAATTTATTCCAGAAGCTTGGTACTGCCAGGTTGGAGTCAAGAGTCCATTGATGCAACTAGTTTTTTCATAACTTTTTTTGTGTAGTTACACTTGAATGACTTAATAACTCCCTGATCCAGCGGTTGTTTTAGAGATGTATTTGGAGGTAAAAATACAACTTTTACATGTAGGGTCAGATCCAGCAGAGCTTGTGGATGAGTACGGGAATTATCAAGAATGAAGAGAGCCTTGAATGCAAGGTTCTTGCTGTGCAGGTAAAACTTTACTTCAGGAATAAAATGATGCTTAAACCAGTCAATAAATATTTCCTCTGTCATCCATGCTGACTGGTTTGACCTCCAAATTACTGGTAAGGTGTTTTTATCTACACCTTTTAAAGCACAAGGATTCTTAGAGTGGTAAATAACCATGGGCTTACACTTGAAATCACCCGATGCATTACCGCAAAGGAGCAAGGTGAAGTGATCCTTTGCTGCCTTGAAGCCCGGTGCACTTTTCTCTTGCTGACTGATATAAGTTCGTGTTGGCATTTTTTTCCAAAAAAACACTTGTCTCATCAGCATTAAACACTTTATGTGGCTCATAGCCACCCTCAGAAATAATTTCCTGCAATTCAGCAGGGAAATTACTTGCTGCTGTATGATCAGCTGAAGCACTTTCACCAGAAAACTTAATATTATGTAGCTTATTATGCAACTTAAAGTTGTGGAACCAGCCTGTGCTAAACACACTCTTTTTCAGGCCTTCCTTCCTTATCACACACTGCTTTAAACAACTGTAAGGCCTTTTCCTTAATTAAGAGGAAATTAAATGGTGCACATTTCTTTGTCTTCTGTTCGATCCCAAGCAACAAGTTTTCAGTTTTATTTACTTGCTATGATCTGTGTGTCATTCTTTTCATGAGGTGACATCTTGGGTTATTCATTACACAAGCTCATACATATAGTACAGTGGACCCTCGGATTACGTCATTATTTCGTTCCAGAATGCTGTTCAAGTGCTGTTACCGAACGAATTTGTTCCCATAAAAAATAATGTAAATTAGATTACAGTGGACCCCCGGTGTTCGTCCTGCTCCAAACTCGCCCTTTTATGCAAGTGTATTTTTTTAAATGCTTTTGTAAGTGTATTTTTGGGGGTCTAAAAGGACTAGTCTACTTTACATTATTCCTTATGGGAATAAATTTGTTTGGTAATGGCACTTGAACAGCATTCTGGAACGAAAATAACGAAACTGGGGTTCACTGTAGTTCTTTTAGACCCCCAAAAATACACTTACATAATTGTTTGAGTTTGGAGCATAACGTAAACCGGGGGTCCACTGTATTTGCCTCGTTCTTTTTAATTGTACAAACTGACGCTTTATTAAGGCCATAGGCCCTCACTATATCCACCACACATGAGCCACTTTTAAGCTTATCTAATATCTCAATTTTCTTCGTAATTCCTAGACTTGAACGCTTAAACCTTTTCTTGTCACTTGCGGGAACACTTGTATGCTTGGAAAAATAAACACATAAGCAGTATAATGTGATCCTTTATTGACAACGTTTCGCCCACGCAGTGGGCTTTATCGAGTCACAGACAGATCTACCTGGAAAATGAGCAACATGGAGATATATATAGATATATATATATATCTCCATGTTGCTCATTTTCCAGGTAGATCTGTCTGTGACTGATAAGCCACTGCGTGAACGTGTCAATAAAGGATCACATTATACTGCTTATGTGTTTATTTTTCCATTGTGTCGGTATTTTATACCATTTATTTCCAACTTGTATGCTTACTGGGTGCCATGATTACTTGGCAGATTTAACAAATGGCAATGAAAATAAGAAAATATGTATGTAAATAAACACAGCGAGCTTCCCGAGTATTGTCGTCCTACATGCGTATGAACCAAACTGAAGGCTGGGAGGGACAAAACATTTTCTCCTCCCACAACCATGTTAAACTAATTTTACGAAGTGTTAAAGAAAAATATACTACAATTCTTCAATCGTGCTATAACCAACACATGCAAGACAAAAACCGTGTTAAACGACGGTCTACGTATATCGGATTATAAACAAATTCCAACCACACAATAGAGTGAAAAACTAATGTAAAAGACCTGGGAGTGATCATGTCAGAGGATCTCACCTTCAAAGACCATAACAGTGTATCAATCGCATCTGCTAAAAAAAAAAAATGACAGGATGGATAATGAGAACCTTCAAAACCAGGGATGTCAAGCCCATGATGACACTCTTCAGATCACTTGTTCTATTTAGACTGGAATACTGCTGCACACTAACAGCACCTTTCAGGGAAGGTGAAATTGCTGACCTAGAAAATGTACAGAGAACCTTCACGCCACACATAAATGCGATAAAACACCTTAATTACTGGGAATACTTGAAGTTCCTCAACCTGTACTCCCTAGAATGCAGGTGGGAGAGATACATGATTATATACAATTGGAAAATCCTATAGAGATTAGTACCAAACTTGCACATGAAAATCACTCCCTATGAAAGCAAAAGACTCGGTAGACAATGCAACATCCCCGCAATGAAAAGCAGGGGTGCCACTAGCATGATAAGAGACCACACAATAAGTATCATGGGCCCAAGACTGTTCAACTGCCTTCCAGCATACATAAAGGGGATTACCAATAGACCCCTGGCTGTCTTCAAGAAGGCGCTGGACAGGCACCTAGTCAGTACCTGACCAGCCGGGCTGTGGTTCGTACGTCGGGTTGCATGCGGCCAACAGTAACAGCCTGGTTGATCAGGCCCTGATCCACCATGAGGCCTGGTCACAGACCAGGTCATGGGGGCGTTGACCCCCGAAACCCTCTCCAGGTATACTCCAGGATATGATTTTTCCACTAATTTGTAATGAAAGTTTATTTGTATATTACTGAGCTGAAAATAACTTAGTATTTGTTTTTTCCCGATGGATTATTCAAACAGGTTTGGCTGCAAAACGTATCACCAGACAATCACTTGAATCTGCAATTTCTCAGACTCACAATCACTTTATTTTATAACCTTGTCCTCCATTTGATATGCACATTTACAAAACACTTGCAGAGAAAACCTGAATGCTTCATTTCTACTACAGGAGAATTTCTCTATAATCACATACAGTACTGTATTTCCTAAGTACTGTACTGTATTTCTGAAGGAAAAATACCCACTCCAACACTTCATACAAGATGATATATTTCTTCTGAAAACTTATACTTTGAGGGACTGCTGTCATTCAGCAACCCATCCTCAAACAGAAATGTTCATTTCTAAAGCATTTGTTTTTTAACATATTGGGCCATCTCCCACTGAGGTAGGGTGACCCCTAAAAAGAAGAAACACAACTTTAAAATGTTCTTCACTATATATTAAGTATACTAAATACACAAGGTGTTACTAGTCCCTTGATCACAGTATTTAACAGTGCCTGCAAAAAAATCTTTACATGTTCAATGCAAAAAAAAATCTATACACAAAATTTTGGTGCATACATTTCACTCACGTTTCCACCATAGGAAAAGTGTGATGACATAGTGTACTGGACCCCGTCTTGCTCCAGTGTTCCCCACCATGTCACACTTCAGTGCTCTGCCAGAGCTCGGTGAGGAAGGAGGCTTGCTACATTGTTCCTCAGTGCCCCTTTTTTCACTTGACCACGAACTTTGCCACACTATATCTCCGCTCCAAGTGGTCAGAATGGGTTGAACTAAACTGTCAATTGCAGAGAAGACCCGTGCACTCACCCTATTAAAGCAAGGCATGTCTGTGATACGCGTAGCCGAAGACCTGAAGGTGATGAGGATGGCAATTTACAACCTCAAGAAAGCAGCTGCCTCACTCGCACCTGGCTTTTTCTTGAGGACTGAGGTTGTTATGACAGGATCTGATAACTCTTCTCTTTTCAGGATCTTGTCTGTGCGAAAAGAAGTCTAACAGCTGCAGACCTCAAGAAAAAGCCAGGTATCAGTGAGGCAGCTGCTTTCTTGAGGTTGCAAATTGCCATCCTCATCACCTTCAGGTCTGCAGCTGTGCGTATCACAGACATGCCTTGCTCTAATAGGGTGAGTGCATGGGTCTTCTCTGCAATTGACAGTTTAGTTCGACCCATTCTGACCACTTGGAGTGGAGATATAGTGTGGCAAAGTTCGTGGTCGAGTGAAAAAAAAAAGGCACTGAGGAACAACGTAGTAAGCCTCCTTCCTCACCAAGCTCTGGCAGAGCACTGAAGCGTGGTATGGTGGGGAACAATTTAGCAAGACGGGCTCCAGTACACTACGTCATCACACTTTTCCTATGGCGGAAATGCGAGTGAAATGCATGAACCAAAATTTTGTGTATAGATTTTTTTTTGCGTTGGACATGTAAAGATTTTCTAGGTAGTAGGTTGGTAGACAGCAACCGCCCAGGGAAGTACTACCGTCCTGCCAAGTGAGTGTAAAACGAAAGCCTGTAATTGTTTTACATGATGGTAGGATTGCTGGTGTCTTTTTTCTGTCTCATAAACATGCAAGATTTCAGGTATGTCTTGTTACTTCTACTTACACTTAGGTCACACTACACATTCATGTACAAGCATATACAGTGGTACCGGTTTACGATGGTCCCCAAACTCACCCTTTTATGTAAGTTTATTTTTTAAATGCTTTTGTAAGTGTAATTTTGGGGGTCTAAAGGACTAGTCTATTTTACAACATTTCTTAAGGAGATAAATTCGTTTGGTAATGGCACTTGAACAGCATTCTGGAATGAAAAAATATCGTAAACCGGGGTACCACTGTATATATATATATATACACACCCCTCTGGGTTTTCTTCTATTTTCTTACTAGTTCTTGTTCTTATTTCCTCTTATCTCCATGGGGAAGTGGAACAGAATTCTTCCTCCGTAAGCCATGCATGTCGTAAAGAGGCGACTAAAATGCCGGGAGCAAGGGGCTATTAACCCCTTCTCCTGTATATATTACTAAATGTAAAAGGAGAAACTTTCGTTTTTCCTTTTGGGCCACCCCGCTTCAGTGGGAAACGGCCGACATGTTGAAAGAAGAAGATGTAAAGATTTTAACCCCTTCTCCTGTATACATTACTAAAGTTAAAAAGAGAAACTTTTCTTTTTCTTTTTGGGTTACTCTGTCTCGGTGGGATACGGTCGGTTTGTTGAAAGAAGAAGATGATGTAAAGATTTTTTTTGTGGGCACTGTAGTTGCCTTTTACAACACGTATGGCTTAGGGAAGAAGGATTCTTCTCCATTTTCCCATGGAAATATCAAAACAAGAATTATTAAGAAAATAGAGATGGGTGTTTATACACATACATGTACATGCATGTGTAGTATGAACTAGGTGTAAGTAGAAGTAACAAGATGTAGGTACTTGATACCTTGTGTGTTTAAGAGATAGAGAGAAAATACACCAGCAGTCCTACAATTGTGTAAAACAATTACAGGTTTCTGTTTCACGATCATTTGGCAGGATGGTAGTAACTCCCTGGGAAATTGCTATTTACCAACCTACTACCAACTAAAGCATTTATGTGCCTCAATTTCTGAACAATCTAAAATTAAATGCAGCATATATTACTTTAGGCTATATTACTTGTGTGAACCTAAATTATTCTAGATTTACATACAGTTAACTGTCAATAAAAAATTCCATAAACTGAAGTAATAATGGAATACAGTACATACAGTGCACCCCCGAGTTACGAGCACCTCGGAAATCATACAATTATGTAAGTGTAATATTGTAAGTGCTTTTTTAAGTGTATTTTTGGGGTCTGAAATGGACTAACCTACTTGACATTATTCCTTAAGGGAGAAAATTCGTTTGGTAATGGCACTTGAGCAGCCTTCTGGAATGAATTATGTTCGTAACTCGGGGGTCCACTGTATAGTGGTCCCTCGGTTTTCGTGCATCTCCAAACTTGAACATTTATGTAAGTGTATTTTCGTAAGTGCTGTTGCAAGTGTATTTTTGGGGGTCTGAAATAGACTAAACTACATGACATTATTTCTTAAGGAAGTAAATTCGTTCGGTAATGGCACTTGAGCAGCATTCTGGAACAAATTTTCTGCGAAAACCGAGGGACCACTGTACAGTGGTACCCCGGTTTACGATATTTTTTCATTCCAGAATGCTGTTCAAGTGCCATTACCAAACGAATTTATCTCCTTAAGAAATGTTGTAAAATAGACTAGTCCTTTTAGACCCCCAAAATTACACTTACAAAAGCATTTAAAAAAATAAACTTACATAAAAGGGTGAGTTTGGGGACCATCGTAAACCGGGGTACCACTGTATATATATTATTAACAAAACATTGTCCTACTTGACATTATTCCTTAAGGGAGAAAATTCGTTCGGTAATGGCACTTGAGCAGCCTTCTGGAATGAATTATGTTCGTAACTCGGGGGTCCACTGTACAGTGGTCCCTCGGTTTTCGTGCATCTCCAAACTCAAACATTTATGTAAGTGTATTTTCGTAAGTGCTGTTGCAAGTGTATTTTTGGGGGTCTGAAATAGACTAAACTACGTGACATTATTTCTTAAGGAAGTAAATTCGTTCGGTAATGGCACTTGAGCAGCATTCTGGAATGAATTTTCGGCGAAAACCGAGGGACCACTGTATATATATTATTAACAAAACATTGTCCTAAGGTGTTAAATTGCACATATACAGTAGAACAATCCATCTATAATTTTAATGGATAATTACTAAGGCTCTTATTACACAGTTCTGTGTTTTTGTATATTCCAGTTTATTTTGAAGTTGCTATTTCTCCATAATATCTAGAATATCAGCTTTATTAAGGACACTTACCAATTCTGGTATGCCATTAATTGCTGGAAGATGAACTTCTGCTTGGCCTTCTGCTGACATTTCAGTAAGTGATTGTTGGTCTGGTGCAGAGGTTCTCTCTTCAGTATTAGCTCTGGTGGGGGTGGGTGGTGTGGAAGCAGGCGAAGCACTTGTCTTGCTACGATTGAAGGGTTTGCGAAGTAACTCCTTGATGGCAGCCGAGCGAGTCTTGAGCGAGAGTGAGTCAGAACGCTGGTGCTGTGGCAGAGAAAAATGGTGCAATCATTTTGAAAGAAAATAATGGATTGGCTCTATCATGTGGTGATAAATTTTGTTTTGGTCTACAGCATTTTTCACTACCACCCTTCTCAGAGAAAACGTAATACTACAGTATACTGTATTGTCTAACTCTTACACTCTCACTACCCGAAATGCTATCGTTAAGTATAACACAGGTGCTGTAAACACATTCACATGTAATTAGTGCCAACCTTGTCCCACTCCTATAACTAATTTTTTATAAATAAAAATCTGATTTTATTTGATATAGTTACGTATATGGAATGCAATAATTAACATGACAGTATCTTTACAGCTCACTGTACACATGCTTTGAAATAGCTTTACCCTAAAATACAGAACAGCATCAAATGAGGGTTAATTAAAATTTATTAGGAAAATCCAGATCTCACACACATCAATAACCAATATCAAAAGTAACTTATTAACAAAATTCCAAGTTGTGGGATGCAGTGTTAACAAAATCAGAATCTACTGTGTTACAGTGACATGCTAAAAATAGTTCCTGAGTATACAAAATAAAACTACATTACAGTACAAACTTCCATAAACACAAATGGCAAATTAGTATTTACCATTTCTACCGTCATAACAATAGAAACATCCAAATAAACAAAGCAGAAGTTGCTTTGAAACACTCATACATAATGCACAGGAATATATAGTATACCAGTCAAACTGTATTAAAATACAGTAAATACACAGCCATACAGCTTCTTTAATTTTATATTTTGTCAAAAAAAATCAAAATAACTTTATTAGAAGTTTTTTTTTTTTTTTTCAACAAGTCGGCCGTCTCCCACCGAGGCAGGGTGACCCAAAAAGAAAGAAAATCCCCAAAAAGAAAATACTTTCATCATCATTCAACACTTTCACCACACTCATACATAATCACTGTCTTTGCAGAGGAGCTCAGATACGACAGCTGAGAATTGTCCCTCCCAGCTGTCACTATCCAAGACCCCTCCTTTAAAGTGCAGGCATTGTACTTCCCATTTCCAGGACTCAAGTCCAATTAAATCAATTAACTGGTTTCCCTGAATCCCTTCACAAAATGTTACCCTGCTCACACTCCAACAGATCGTCATGTCTCAAAAACCATTCGTCTCCATTCACTCCTATCTAACACGCTCACACATGCTTGCTGGAAGTCCAAGCCCCTCGCCCACAATACCTCCTTTACCCCTTCCCTTCAACCTTTTCTAGGACAACCCCTACCCCGCCTTCCTTCCACTACAGATTTATACGCTCTCCAAGTCATTCAACTTTGATCCATTCTCTCTAAATGACCAAACCACCTCAACAACCCCTCTTCAGCCCTCTGACAAATACTTTTAGTAACTCCACACCTTCTCCTAATTTCCACATTCCGAATTTTCTGCATAATATTTACACCACACATTGCCCTTAGACAGGACATCTCCACTGCCTCCAGCCTACTCCTCGCTGCAGCATTTGCAACCCATGCTTCACACCCATATAAGAGTGTTGGTACCACTATACTTTCGTACATTCCCTTCTTTGCCTCCATGGATAACGTTTTTTGTCTCCACAGATACCTCAACGCACCACTCACCTTTTTTCCTTCATCAATTCTATGGTTAACCTCATCCTTCATAAACCCATCCGCTGACACGTCAACTCCCAAGTATTATTATTTAATACAGTATAGCTGCCACCTGATCTTATACTGCCTGCTACAAGTTACATATAAGGTAATATAGGATGATCAAGTGCAGAGAAGCTATGAGCCTTGCTTTTAAGTTGTCACTTTTAACCAAAATGGAGTTCTCATGCATAGTATGTCACAAGAACCAAAAAACAGTGGGTACTGACATAAATCATGGAAGTCATATGCTGAAGAAATAAAAATTATAGTTTGCTTTTGAAAAATTCGTTATGTTAAAATAAGATCAGTAACTATCATAAAGGAGTCAATTTCCATACCAGACAAATTAGCATTCAGACCAAGAGGTAGAGCATAGTGCCTGCATTCTGAAGGAGGGATGTGGATGCTGTAGTTCAGAGGGTCATTTGAACTGTGATGTGTGTTAGCTTCTGGCAAGACACCTTTTGAATGAATGATGATGAATGTGTTTCCTTTCTTTTTGGGGTCACCTTACCTTGGTGGGAGACAACCAGTGTGGTAAAAAAAAAAATTAAAAATTGTATGTTTAAACATGCAAGTCTTTCTCACGTGTATTAATTTAACTTCTTTCTTCCACAGTTTTCAACCTAAGGAGGACATCCACAGGTGTGTAGTGCAACTAAGGGCAAAATAAATAAAAGGCGAGGGAGGTGAACTCAAATAGTTTCTGGTTACATTTGCCCAAGACAAAAGAATTATTATATATGTTTTCAACACTAGTGACTATGGTATCATTTTAATGGCCTATTATTTCTTCATATGTCAAAAAATTACTAAATGTGACAGCTAACTTATTGCTCAGATTAGAATACAATTTTATACAACAGTGACCAAAATTTCATAGTAACTTATCTTTCAGAACTAAAAACATTGGAAAACCGTGAGGTAACTTATCCTTGCAACCCTTGAGAACTATTAATGTGGTGAGGTGAAAGATAACCAAGCACACTCATTTAATCCATTTCCATAACCTGTACTAGTTATACAGTACTGTATAACTATTAGCTAGTAACATGAATAGTAAATGGACACATGCAATTAATGTGACATTTTACTGTAGCAATGTTTCACTCTCCAGGAGCTTTATCAAGTCGCAATGGCATGACAAAGCTCCTGGAGAGTGAAGTGTTGCCACAGTAAAATATCACATTAGTTGCATCTGTGTCCATTTACCTAACATTTTGTTGGTAATTCTACCATTATTACGAATAACTTGAAGCAGGGTCAAAATTTCTTAAAATTATGATTGGAATTTTACATTACATACTTAATAACGAATGGTGGGATACGGCCGGTTTGTTAAAAACAAAACTTAATAAGGAAACAGCTTTATCTTTCTCTTCTGATACAGAGTAATGACTTTTTAGCTACCTTTAATCTGTTATTATTTATGAATCGATTTATATTTTTCAACACTGTTAGTATCTTTGTTTATTATTACTGCATGCTCTGTTTATTATTTCTGCATGCTAAACAATTAAAGAAAAAGTTCTTTGCACTAAACATGAATGATATACAACATTCTGAAATTGTGGGAGAGTTAATATTAGTCAAAGGGTAAATACAGTATCTTATAAAGATAGTATTATGGGGTTGGCTGTAAAATCTGTACATATTCAGTTCATGCTTAATTGTACTGGGTTATGATATAAAATCATTATGAAGAAAATAAAAGTTGACCTGAAACATTACATTCAGATGTACCCTCTTAAAACCCTCATAAGCAGGAGCAAAAATGGGTCTTATATGTCTACAACACGAGCTATTATATTTCTATAATACAAAGCCTTTAACAATCCCCACTCTCCAAGGTACAGTGGTACCCCGACTTACGATGGTCCCCAAACTCACCCTTTTATGTAAGTTTATTTTTTTCAATGCTTTTGTAAGTGTAATTTTGGGGGTCTAAAAGGACTAGTCTATTTTACATCATTCCTTATGGGGATAAATTCGTTTGGTAATGGCACTTGAACAGCATTCTTGAATGAAAAAATATCGTAAGTCGGGGTACCACTGTATTATATTTCTACAACACAAAGCCTTTAACTGATTCCCACCCATCAAGCTATTATATTTCTACAACACAGACCTATTAATTGATCCCCAATTCACCAACTAATGAGTTATTGCCATTCATGGTATGGATATCATACACAAAGGAGATGCAGTGTGGGAACATGATGTGGAACACTATATGTACCGTAGTCTACATACCAGAAAATTGAGTGCGAGTATGGAATTGGACTTTAGGCCCTGTAAGTGAAAGCAAATTTTTTTAGCTGCAATGCATTTATATTCAGAGTATGTATTCTTAGTGTATTAGGTTTGGAAATATTTCAAGTCTACAGTGTGAAGAAGGTGCAAGTACTTAAAGTCTCATGTAGAAAAAAGCAAAGTGAAGTCAATGCAAATTTTACGTATACTGTCAGTACATACTCACAAATGTCCAATACTCTTATGTAAATAATAGGCAAAAAATTCCACAAAATGTGAAAACAAATCCACAAACAAAAAATTTTCTAAACAAACAAAATTAACAATTATTAAGGTTATCCAAAAAAATTATGCAAATAAAAGACTATAACAAAATTAACAACAGGATTAGATAATTTCACAATTATGGTCAATCTATTATACCAGAGCAGTGTGATTAAAACAGATATAAAATACCTAATAACACAGAGAAAAGACTCAGTGGACAGAACAATGATCATAGATACTGTACTTCACAACTACATGTATTACGTACCGCAAAATTCAAGGACAGTAAAGACTTTGACCTGAAACCCTGCAATATGGAGCAGATAATTACCCACTGCATCTTTATCTTTCATTCAAGCTTTGATTAGAGCTATTTCTAATCTTGCCATATTGAACACAGTATACAATAAAATATGGTACAGGTTTCCCTTGCTTTATGTGGACTCACTATATTCACATTTGCTATTATGCAATGCCCCATTTCTATATGTAATTCTGCATGCACAATACACATTTGCTGTATGCAATTGGTCATTCTGCAAAGAGTATTGAATATTCTTATCATGCAGAATTAAATGTTGATGGCCTGGGTGAGCTACAGCACCCCCAAAAATAAATTGAACCTACCCTTTATTATCATGAAAATTATTAAAAAGCAGCAATATAAACATTATAGAACAAAAAAAAACAAAAACTGCAATACAGTGGACCCCCGGAGTTCGTACTGCTCCAAACTCGAACAATTATGTAAGTGTATTTTTGTAAGTGCTTTTGTAAGTGTATTTTTGGGGGTCTAAGAGGACTAATCTAATTTACATTATTCCTTATGGGAACAAATTCGTTCGGTAACGGCACTTGAGCAGCATTCTGGAACGAATTAATGACGAACTCTGGGGTCCACTGTACTTGGTACAGTGGTACCCCGACTTACGATATTAATCCGTCAGAGAGGGCATATTTTAAGGCGAAACAATCGTTACACGAATCAATTTTCCCCTTAAGAAATAATGGAAATAAATTTAATCCATCCAAGACTTCCAAAAGTAGTTAAATAAAATATTTTTTAGAACTTTTTGACATTAAATAATACAGAATTTAATGAATAATACCTAAATACACATGTAAATATTGTACAATAACATGTCACTTACATTTATTGAAGAGTTGTTGATGTGTGGAGGACGGGAGGAGGGAAGAAGGTGGAGTAGTATGCTAGTGTTTGGAAGGGGAATCCTTCCATTAACACTGCAGGTACCAAGTTCTTTTCTGGGGTTACTGGCCTTTTTTTTTGAATGCTACACTCCCTGCATGAATGCTACACTCCCTGCATGAATGCTACACTCCCTGCATCCTTGCTACACTCCCTGCATCCTTGCTACACTCCCTGCATCCTTGCTACACTCCCTGCATCCTTGCTACACTCCCTGCATCCCTGCTACACTCCCTGCATCCCTGCTACACTCCCTGCATCCTTTGCTACACTCCCTGCATGCCTGCTACACTCCCTGCATCTTTGCTACACTCCCTGCATCCTGCTACACTCCCTGCATCCTGCTACACTCCCTGCATCCTGCTACACTCCCTGCATGCCTGCTACACTCCCTGCATCCTGCTACACTCCCTGCATGCCTGCTACACTCCTGCATGCCTGCTACACTCCCTGCATCCTGCTACACTCCCTGCATCCTGCTACACTCCCTGCATCCTGCTACACTCCCTGCATCTGCTACACTCCCTGCATCCTGCTACACTCCCTGCATCTGCTACACTCCCTGCATGCCTGCTACACTCCCTGCATGCCTGCTACACACTCTGCATGCCTGCTACACTCCCTGCATCGCCTGCTACACTCCCTGCATGCCTGCTACACTCCCTGCATAAATGCTACACTCCCTGCATGAATGCTTCACTCCTGCACATTCTTTACCACAGGCTTGGCACTAGGAGCTTTCTTGGGGCCCATGGTGGCTTATTTAGCAGTTGCAAGCACTAAAAACAGTGGAATAATGACAATATACTGGTATGAATGCGTGGGTGTGGGTGGGTGGTCGCTCTCACTTGTAAACAATAGCACACTGACGCTCCTGGAGTGCGGCTCAGCTGGGCGCCAGCGGACACGTCCGGTACGAATGTCGTTACACGAAGCAAACATCGTAAATCACAGTCAAATTTTATACGTTATAAATATCGGTTATCGAAAATAACGTAAAATGATAGCATCGTAAGTCGGGGTACCACTGTACTTACATTCATATTTTTTTTCTTTCCCTTGGGCTTGATGACCATTTGAAGTCATCTGGGCAGGCTTTCACTCAGATTCCTGAAGTAATCAATGGATAACTCTCCTTGATCTGCTGCTGCTGGCATTACGTGGATGAAATGTGACAGGATTCCATCCTTTTTTTTCATTATATTCCAGGCATTCTCAATAAGACTGAGGTCTGGACAATTTGCTGGCCATTGTAAACCTCAATATTTTTCTCAGCAAGCCAGGAAATAGTCCAGCCCTCAGTCCTATTCAGAATGCCTGGAATATCATGAAAAAAAAAAAAAGATGGAATCCTGCCACATTGCATCCACATTGTGACAGCAGCAACAGCCCAAGGTCATTTGGGTCAACCAGTTATCCATTGATTACTTCAGGATTCTAAAAGAAAGTATACCCAAACAGCTTCAAATGGACATCAAGGCCAAGGGGGAGATGACAAAATATTAATGTAAGTACCAAGTACAGTGGACCCCCGGTTTTTGTGATTTTTTCGTTCCAGAATGCTGTTCAAGTGCCATTACCAAACGAATTTATTCCCATAAGGAATAATGTAAAGTAGACTAGTCCTTTTAGATCCCCAAAAATACACTTACAAAAGCATTTACAAAAATACACTTACATAAAAGGGCGAGTTTGGAGCATCACAAACACCGGGGGTCCACTGTATTTCAGATTTTGTTCTGTAATGTTTATATTGCTGCTTTTTAAAAAAATTTGTATTAATAAAGGAGGAGATCTGGATTATTCTTTGTGGGGAACTGCAAGTACAGCTACCATGGCTCTGCAGAGTATCTACTGTATATAGCGAGGGACACCTGTAATTTTATCAAATATTTTATTAATAAGTTGATCAAATAAAAATATTGCTTAACAAAACATTATTAGGAAAAAAATTCAATAAAAAGGGCAACTCATCCCAAAAGCAGCAACACAGAAACTCCTATTATAGTGTTGTGTAATGATACACATACACATATAGGTGGGTACACACTCTGAAGATTAAAGATTTTATTTCTTTGCAAAGGTTACAATGTTTTATTACAATTTTGATTTGTTAAGTACAAAGAAAGTCACTATCATGCCGGAGAATTTCGGGCAAACTAATCCTAGTATATAATAACTGCTTAAGTCTAGACAAGATAAGAATAGTTAACTTTGTAATAAATCTTTATTTTATCTTAAAACTAATGCGAGGTAGTCAGGGTGGAGGTTCATAAGAATAATAATCTTGAAGTTGCACATAATAAAAACAATACAGTGGACCCCTGGTGTTTGTGATGCTCCAAACTCGAACAATTATGTAAGTGTATTTTTGTAAGTGATTTTCTAAGTGTACTTTTGGGGGTCTAAACGGACTAGTCTAATTTACATTATTCCTTATGGGAATAAATTTGTTTGGTAATGGCACTTGAACAGCATTCTGGAACAAAAAAATCACGAAAACCGGGGGTCCACTGTATTACAATTAATGGTTCAAACAGTAATATTTTATGGATTGGCAGATGTTTTAATAGACTATAGGTCATCTTTCTTCTTTCAACACGTCGGCCGTTTCCCACCGAGGCAGGGTGGCCCAAAAGGAAAAACGAAAGTTTCTTCTTTTACATTTAGTAATATATTCAGGAGAAGGGGTTACTAGCCCCTTGCTCCCGGCATTTTAGTCACCTCTTACGACACGCATGGCTTACGGAGGAAGAATTCTGTTCCACTTCCCCATGGAGATAAGAGGAAATAAGAACAAGAACTAGTAATAAAATAGAAGAAAACCCAGATGTGTATATATGCTTGTACATGAATGTGTAGGGTGACCTAAGTGTAAGTAGAAGTAGCAAGATGTACCTGAAATTTTGCATGTTTATGAGACAGAAAAAAAGACACCAGCAATCCTACCATCATGTAAAACAATTGCTGTATAACCCCTGTGGTTTAGCGCTTCTATTTGATTATAATAATAATAATAATGTAAAACAATTACAGGCTTTCGTTTTACACTCACTTGGCAGGATGGTAGTACCTCCCTGGGCAGTTGCTGTCTACCAACCTACTACCTAGGACTAGAGGTCATATAATATAATATTTGGGAGAGTTGCTTCAAACTGATTAGAAGTTGTTTTGGTTGGTTTGGTTAGTATTGAGAGATGAGATGATTTTTAAGTATAGCCCTAAATTTGTACGTAGTCAGGGGATCCTTAATCGGTTCAGGTAGTGAATTCCAGATCTTCGAGCCCTTTATGTGCACTGCATTTTTGCATAGTGTGAGAGACTGACACGGGGGATGTCGAAAAGTGCCTTGTGCCTTGTATTGTGACTGTTGTAGCTATCAAGGAGAAGTTTAAGCAGAGAGTTTATACTTGAGTTAAATGTTCTGTATATATAGTAGGCACAATAATATGAGTGTATGTCTCGTATATTTAGTAGGTTCAGGCTTTTAAAAAGTGGTGGGGTGTGCTGTTTGGCACATGAGCTGGTAATCATCTGCACAGCAGCTTTTTGTTGGGTTATTAAAGGTATAAGGTGGTTGGCTGTGGTTGATCCCCAGGCACAAATACCATAGGTGAGGTAGGGATATATTAAAGAGTGGTATAGGGTAAGGAGTGTCATTTGGGGCACATAGTGCCATATCTTGGAAAGGATGCCTACTGATTTGGAAATTTTCTTGGATATATGCTGGATGTGGGAACGAAATTTAAGATTACGGTCAAGGTGAAGACCTAGAAATTTATCCTCAGTGTGTCTTGTAATGGGGCACCATTTATCAATATAGTACTATTAAGTTGGATATTTAAAGTTCTGTTTCCAAACAGCATGAAGTATGTTTTTTCACACAGCCTTACATACACATACAGGTCTACACCACACACAACCACACCACACCTCACCTTACACAACCACACCACACCTCACCTTACACAACCACACCAAACCACACACAGCCACACCACACACAATCTCACCACACAACCACACCACATACAAGCACACCACACCTCACCTTACACAACCACACAACCTCACCACACCACACACAACCTCACCATACAACCACACCACACACAAACAGGCAAAGTGTCTATCAACGTGTGCCTTTGCCAACTAGTAATTACTACTTACCCACACACCACACTTACCCACACACCACACTTAAATTTACACACATTCTTACATTTACATGCACACAAGAGAGGCCAAGTGTCTTTCTTAGTGACAAGTTTCTTTGTAGACAGTAGGCTTACCCAGGTGGGTAGGACCACTGTCTAACTGAAGAATACCTGGAGAGGGTTTCGGGGGTCAACGGCCCTGTGGCCTGGTCTGTGACCAGGTTCTCGTTGTGGATCAAGGCCTGATCAACCAGGCTGTTACTGCTGGCCTGGTTGATCAGCCAGCAGATGACAAAGTAAAGTAAAGTAAAGTAAAGGTTTATTTCTTTGCAAAGGTTACAATGTGTAATTACAATTTTGGTTTGCTAAGTAGAAAGAAAGCCACTATCATGCCGGGGCATTTTGGGCAGACTAATCTTCATACATAGTAACTACTTAAAACTAGACAAGATGATAGTACATAGTAATTACTTAAAACTAGACAAGTGGTTTACTTGATTACAATCATATTTAATCTTAATACTAATGTGAGGTAGTCAAGGTGGAAGTTTATAAGAATAATAATCTTGAAGTTGCACATAATACAAACTATTACAATTAATGGTTCAGTCAGTAATATTTCATGGACTGGCAAAAGTTTACAAGTATCAAGGCCACATAAAATAACTAGTTAGCAGTTGTTTTGGTTGATTTGGTTAGTATTGGGAGATAAGATGATTTTTTAGCAAAGTCCTAAATTTATAAGTAGTCAGGGGATCCTTTACCAGTTCCGGTAGTGAGTTCCAGATCTTCAGGCCCTTTATGTGCATAGCATTTTTGCATAGTGAGAGACTGACACGAGGGATGTTGAAGAGTGCCTTATGCCTTGTATTGTGACTGTGCATTTAGTTGTAACTGTCAAAGAGTAGTTTAAGTGGAAATGGAAACTAACACACACATGCAGCTGGGAATCACCCCTACAACAACATATAGGTACACCCACACACCCACAAACATATAGTACTCACACAAAAAAACTCACACTCACAAATATACACACATACGAGCTGAGTCTCGACCCCTGCAACCACAATTAGGCGAGTACAAACAAGCATTGACAAGTACACTTATCTGCCCTTACACCCCACATCACAGAAACACACACTTTTTTGTGTATATACCTGCAGATACCTGGAGAGGGTTTCGGGGATCAATGTCCCCGCAGCCCAGTCTGTGACTAGGCCTCATGGAGGATTAGGGCCCAATCAACCAGGCTGTTACTGTTGGCCGAACGCAACCTGACGTATGAACCACAGCTCGGCTGGTCAGGTACTGACTTTAGGTGCCTGTCCAGTGCCTTCTTGAAGACAGCCAGGGGTCTATTGGTAAGCCCCCTTATGTATGCTGGGAGGCAGTTGAACAGTCTTGGGCCCCTGACACTTATTGTGTTGTCCCTTATTGTGCTAGTGGCACCCCTGCTTTTCATTGCAGGAATGTTGCATCGTCTGCTGAGTCTTTTGTTTTCATAGGGAGTGATTTTCATGTGCAAGTTTGGTACTAATTCCTCTAGGATTTTCAAAGTGTATATAATCATCTATCTCTTTCCCCCGCGTTCTATCGAGTACAGGTTGAGGAACTTCAAGCATTCCCAGTAATTTATGTGTTTTATCACAGTTATGTGTGCCGTGAAGGTTCTCTGTACATTTTCTAGGTCAGCAATTTCACCTGGCCTGAAAGGTGCTGTTAGTGTGCAGCAATATTCCAGCCTAGATAAAGAGAATAAATGGCAAGTAAAAGGCACTCTCAAAAATATGGAGAGGAGGGGAATGAAGGAGGTGGTTGGCACTACCTGGGAATGTAATGGATGGTTTGAAGACTCAACTGAGAGAGAGGAAGGAGTTTGACAGATAACTCCCTTTGGACAGTAACTAGCAGTTTGAAATGAACCAAGGGGTTGGACACAGGTAAATAAGGCTAATTTTGCACGGAGGTCAATAGGGACAGAAACAGTGAAAGTAATTGAGGTAGTCCAGAGGTTCGGAGAGAACAATAAAGGAGAGTCAGTAGCAAGGATGCTCTCTGAAGATTGGGAGGCTAAGAAGGTAATAAGAAAGACAGCAAGGGAAATAGTAAAAACAAACATATGAGAGAAAACTTGGAGTGATTGTACAAATACAAATACAAATATTTACTTCTTTGCAAGTTTACAATGTGATTGACTTGTTTTAGGGATTCATATATATACTACATTGATAGTTTACAGTGTGTAATTACAATAATGAGTTGCAGTGCAAAGAGAGCCACTATCATGCCTTGGCATTATGGGCAGACTAAATTTAATGGCTTACAGACTACTTAATACTAGACAAATAGAACATAGTTTGTTAAAGTTGTACATCTGTTTTTATATACAGCAAACAGTAAATTTACTGTATACTGCTAAACTGTAGCTTCTTGAATGTCTTACCGAGTCACCGTTGACTTGCCCTTGAGCAGATTCCCAGGGTTGGGGAGCCTCTTCACAGCCCAGTGCTGCTAGTGGATCATGAATCAAGCTATGCTGATGTTGAAGCCATGACTCCTTGCACCGTAGTTCATTTAGTTCACGGCGCAGGACATCACTTGCTCGCTTTAACACTGGTAATCTGGTGAAATGAAAAAAAATTTAATTTTTTCTTTAGTGGGTTTTGTAGATAAATGAGGAGGACTTTATATAGACTTTGAGAAACAGTGCATTTCTTTAAGACTCTGAGATAGTATGTGGTTAGGGGTATGAATTTGATATATTGAGGACCCTATTCAAAATCCTCCCAGGATAAACTTCACCTAAACTGCAACAAATTTTAACATGATGCAAAAGGCAGCAGTCAGAATGATAACAAATTCCCACTCTAGACAGCATACTCTGCCAATATTTGAAAGTCTAAATCTACTCACTGTAAAGAACATTCACACTTATTCTTGTGCCTACTACATACATAGAACTCTACACTCAAATATAAACCCTCCACTCAAAATTCTCCTCACCAACTTTAACAGGATCCATGACCATAACACAAGAAACAGATCACTTTTTGATATACCCAGAGTCCATATCACCCTATGTAAAAACTCTATGCACATAAAGAGCCCCAAAATCTGGAATTCATTACCAGAAAATATTAAAACAACCTGGCCTGAACATCAATTTAAGACTCTTCTCAAAAACCACCTACTCACCCTAAACTAAATATACTTATATTGTAAACTACTTTCAACAATGCTCAGTGTTATTTACCCATAATAAAAGTGCTATATTTACTATTGATGAAACCATCTTGCATATCACGTTGACAAATGTAATATCCTCAGATTGTAATTCAAGTAAACTTATTATCTGCTAAAAACACATGCTAATGTTTAACTATAACAAAATCATTCTATTTCTCTAGTATTAAGTAGTCAATAAGTCATTAGATTAAGTCTGCCCATAATGCCATGGCATAATAGTGGCTCTCCTTGCTCTTCAATTCTAAATTGTAATTACAAAATCTCGATGTAAACTTGCAATGAAATCAAATTTACTTTACTTTACTTAGAAATAAATCTATCTTTAACCCGTAAACGGTCCAAACGTATATATACGTTCGCACGCCCAGTGCCCCGAACGTATATATACGTTTTTTTTACATGCTTTCTTATGGGAAAAATCAAGGTCGGGGCGCTAGCGGTAAAAACGTATATATACGTTTGGACTGTTTATGGGTTAAGGAGGTCAAAAAAAACTATATTACAAAAACAGATTTCATGACATAAAAGGTGATATGAAAAAGACCAGGAAAACCCCATCTGAAATTCTAGGATCTAAAATGCTGTCTCAAAACAGAGTGATGAACTTAACTAATCCAGAAGAACCTCTCCTTCAGCCAACAGATACTGCCAACAAATTTAACCCTTTTAGGGTCTGTGCCGTAGTTCTACGGCTTTGAGTTCAGGGTCCAAACCGTAGTTCTACATCATGAGCTCAGCTCACTCAGATAAGCTTTGAGCGGTAAATTTGGGCCTAGATATGAGAGAATACATCTATGTGGTAAGTGTGCACCACATAAAACAAATCCTGCAGCACACAGTGCATAATGAGAGAAAAAAACTGAAACAGTAATTTTCGATTAAAACAGCGAATTTGCAGTGTTTTTTCGTGTACTTTTTATAGTTTCATTTGCGATTTCTTGGTCTCATTTGATAGAATGGAAGATATATTACAGACATAAAGATGATTTTGATTGGTTTTAGTACTGGAAATGGCTTGAAACTGAGCTCAAAATAGCAGAAATGTTAAATTTTTGCCTATGTTCAAGAGAAAACAAATGACCTCGCACGTCTAATACGCGCCAGCTTGGTGGGTCTAATATACATTCACAAATGTGGTGATATTATTTGTACAATTATTACAATATTGCATAACAGTAAATCTTTTATTTATTGGTTTGAATAAAAATTCATTATATGAATAAAAAATCAAAATAGAATTCATTTGTAAAGACTGAAAACGATACTAATGAACAGAGGAAATGTTAGTTTAGTGCCAGGAATGCTTGCATTGTTTATTCTGCACCCTATTTTGAAATTGGAATATTTTGAACTTTGAGTTAAATTGGCTAAATTACCAATTTCCAATCACTTTATTTTGTAGTTGAAACAGTTGACTGGGCGATTTCTTGTGCTCAATCGATAGAATAGAAGTAATACTAGTGAAATAGCTAAGAATTTGGTCGACTGGAATAATGTAATTGGCCTAAAATGGGAGTCAAAGTCGGCAAAATCGCTGATGCGTAAATATCGCTGACACATCAAAATTCGCAAGAGCATAATTTCGTCAATTTTCAATCAAATTTCGTACTTTTTGTTTTATTACCTTCAGAAAAAGATTCTCTACCATTTCATAAGAAAAAAATAAGATTTTTTTTTTTTAAATTCTTGGACACTCTCACACCCCTTCCAAAAATGGCCTTGGACCCTGAAAGGGTTAAATGTCTTTTTCTCGACCGTAGGAACAAAGCTAATAAGCAAAATCCCAAACTCAAACATTCAACGAAAAAGACTACCTCAATGGTAACTACCCAAATACTCTATTTCTAGTCCCAACAAACCCTACTGAAATCTCGCTCATCATCAAAGCACTAATGAACAAGACAGGAGACCTAAATAACTTACCACCACTCATGTATAAAAAAGCTTCTCATGTGTTGTCACCAATTATTGAAACTCTTTTTAACAAATCCATTGAATCTTCCACCTTCCCATCCATTCTCAAGACAGCATGGGTCACCCCGATCCTCAAAGGAGGTGATCCAATTGAATTGAACTACAGTGGACCCTCGGTTAACGAAATTAATCCGGTCCAGGAGCTATTACTTAATCTGAATCTTTCGTTATCTGAAACCTTATTTCCCATAAGAAATAATGTAAATACAATTAATTCGCTCCAAAAAAAAATAATCACTCAAAAAAAACAATAACATTTACTTACCTTTATTGAAGAGTTGCAAGCATCTGGAAGGTAGAGTTGCTGACAGGGGCAGGGTGTTAATGGTTGGAAGGGAAATCCCCTCCAAAAGGACTTCAGGTAACAAGTCCCTCTCTGGGGTTACTTCCTTCTTTTTCTTTAATGCATGAATGCTACACTCCCTGCATGCCTGCTACACTCCCTGCATGCCTGCTACACTCCCTGCATGCCTGCTACACTCCCTGCATGCCTGCTACACTCCCTGCATGCCTGCTACACTCCTGCATGCCTGCTACACTCCCTGCATGCCTGCTACACTCCCTGCATGCCTGCTACACTCCCTGCATGCCTGCTACACTCCCTGCATGCCTGCTACACTCCCTGCAGGCCTGCTACACTCCCTGCATGCCTGCTACACTCCCTGCAGGCCTGCTACACTCCCTGCAGGCCTGCTACACTCCCTGCATGCCTGCTACACTCCCTGCATGCCTGCTACACTCCATGCATGAATGCTACACTCCCTGCATGAATGCTACACTCCTGCATGAATGCTACACTCCTGCATGAATGCTACACTCCCTCCATGAATGCTACACTCCCTCCATGAATGCTACACTCACTCCATGAATGCTACACTCCATCCATGAATGCTACACTCCCTGCATGAATGCTACACTCTCTGCATGAATGCTACACTCCCTGCATGAATGCTACACTCCCTGCATGAATGCTACACTCCCTGCATGAATGCTACACTCTCTGCATGAATGCTACACTCTCTGCATGAATGCTACACTCCCTGCATGAATGCTACACTCCCTGCATGAATGCTACACTCCCTCCATGAATGCTACACTCCTCCATGAATGCTACCACTGGGGTGCCACTAGGAAGCTTCTTTGGACCCATGGTGACTTATTTCACAGTGACAATCACTAAACCACCAAAAAAGACACCAAATATATTGTGAATCTTTGAAAGAGCGCGCTAGGTAATGTTCTCTCAATGGTAAACAACGCTTCACTGGTGTCCTGCGCTTGCGCGGAGCAGGCGGACACGTCTAATACCTTTCGGTAACCGAGGAATTTTCGCTAACCGATTCAAAAAAGCTTACGTTTTCCGAAACTTTCGTTAACGGGACCTTTCGTTAACCGAGGGTCCACTGTACATACTATAGGCCTATATCAAACTTGCCCCTACTATCTAAAATCTTCGAAAAATTAATTCACAAACAAGTCTGCTCCTACTTAGTATTCCACAACATACCTAACCCCTGTCAGTTTGGATTTAGATAAAAAAAAAAATACTAATGATGCAATTATACATTTGCTTGAACTAACATATTCAGCACTCGAAAAAATGAAATTCCTCTGGGACTTTTCACAGACCTACAAAAAGCTTTTGATACAGTTGACCATGACCTATTGCACCTAAAACTTGAACATTACAGGGTCAGAAGACACTCTCTCTCGATTAATTAAAATCTTATCTTAGCAATAGAAACCAGTATGTACACAAAAATGGTGCTAACTCCACTACACAACCTGTTCTTGTTGGAGTCCTACAGGTTAGTGTCCTTGGCCCACTTCTCTTTCTCATTTACATCAATGACCTCCCAAACGCATCTAAACTCCTTAAACCCATTATATTTGCAGATGACACTACTTATGTCTTATCTCACCCAAACCCAACTATATACTAACAGACACTGTAAATTACAAACTACTAAAAATATGTACTTGGATGACTACCAACAAACTTACTCTCAATATAGACAAAACCTACTTCATGATATTTGGAAACAGAGCTTCAAATGTACAGCTGAACATATTGATAAATGGTTCACCCATTTCAAGACACACAGAGGGCAAATTTCTAGGTCTCCACCTTGACTGCAGTCTCAAATTCCAGACCCACATACAGCAAATATCCAAGAAAGTCTCCAAAACAGTATTCATCCTTTTTAGATACGGTACTATGTACCCCAAACGGCTCTTCTTGCACTTTACCAGTCTCTCATTTATCCTTATTTCACCTATGGTATTTGTGGATGGGGCTCAATTACAGCAAATCACCTTAAACCTTTAAAAACCCTACAAAAAGCTGCAGTGCGACTGATTACCAACTCCTGCACCGCTTTTTAAGAGCCTTAACTTGCTTAATATACAAAACATCCACACATATTATTGTGCCTACTACACACGCAGAACATTATACTCAAATATTAACCCTCTTCTCAAACTCCTCCTTGATAACTACAACAGAACACACAGGCATAATACAAGGCACAAATCACTCTTCGATATCCCTCGTGTCCATCCCTCCCTATGCAAAAATGCTATGTATATAAAGGGCCCGAAGATCTTGAATTCATTGCTAGAACACATTAAAGAGCCCCTGCATGCAAATCAATTTAAGAAATTACCTCATCACCCAAAATTAACCAGACAAACACCTTACTTAAGAATTACCAGTTACTCAAAAAACTCCTAAATAATTTATGACTGCTCAACTATTTGATCATTTATTTCAAACTTAAAATTATTTCAATTTCATTATTGTAAATTGTGCTTGATGATTGCTCAACTATTTAATCATTACTTCAAACTTAAAATTCTTTCAACTTCATTGTTTTAAATTGTGCTAAATTGTAATCCTACTGTATTTTTTAAATACATATTTAAGGCCATATAACATGAACTAGTTGAATATTCAATTTTCTTGCATTCACTGTAACTCACCTAATGACCATGTGTAAAATTACGGCACTGTTATTGCCTTATTAATCTTAAGTTAGTCTTAAGCTTGCCCGAAATGCTCTGCATATAAAGGAGATTTTGGCATGTACACCAAATTGTTACACTTCTTTGTACAAACATGTATCATGCTAAAATAAACTTGTTATTGTTGTTAAGTTAAGGCTCTTAAAAAGCGGTGGAGTGTGCTGTCTAGTGCAGGAGTTGGTAATTCAATTGCACTGCAGCTTTTTGTTGGGTTATTAAAGGTTTAAGGTGATTTGCTGTGGTTGAGCCCCATGCACAAATACCATAGGTGAGGTAAGGGTAAATGAGAGATTGGTAAAGTGTAGCATTCTGGGTCCCTTATTATTCCTATGATATATATAAATTATATGCTCATAAGTATCAAGTGCAAACTCCTACTGTATGCAGATGAGTGCTCAGTTAGTGTCAGGTAAAGACCCACAAGATATAGATAATGTAATAACACTGGAACTGGAGTCCTGCAGCAAATGGTTAGTAGACAACAAACTATCGTTACACCTCGGGAAAATGGAAGCCATACTCTTTGGCACGAAACATAAACTGAGAAGGGCAAATAATTTTAATGTCCAGTGTAATGGGGAACCCATCACTTCAGTTTCCTCAGTAAAATATCTTTGAATCCCTTTTGATCCATGCATGTCAGGAGAATTGATAGGGAACAGCATAGTAAAGAAAGCGAATGCCAGACTGAAGTTCCTCTACAGACAAGCACAGTGTCTACCTACTGAGGCTCGCAGGACCCTATGTCTAGCCCTTATACAATGTCATATGGACTACGCTTGCTCTTCATGGTACTCTGCCTTGACAAAAAAAAAAACCTGAAAGATAGACTGCAAATCACCCAGAACAAAATGGTAAGATTCATCCTGGACCTGGGTCCAAGAGAACATGTAAGCCAGGATGAATTACAACAATTGGATATGCTGAATGTTGAAGACAGAGTAAGACAACTTTAGTTAAATCAAGTTTATAAAATTGCTCACAAACAGTGTCCAGAATATCTTGCTGCCAATTCTGTCAAGGCTGGGAACCAAAGCAATCACAGTACTAGAGGGAGAGAGCACAACTTTGTAGTACCCACAGTAAGTGGCCAGGCTTCAATCACCTTTTATTGAACAGCAATAAAAGAATGGAACAGATTGCCTGTAAATGTAAAAGCCAGTCATAGCATGAACCAGTTCAAGAGGAGAGCCAAAAGGTGCCTAATGAATGTAGCAACAGAAAGGGAAGAGAATGATTTTTTATTTTTTTAGCTAACACACATGTAAATATAAATACATAACTCATTTTACCTTATTCCTAGTATATTACCTTTTTTTTTTTTTTTTTTTTTCCAACAAGTCGGCCATCTCCCACCGAGGCAGGGTGACCCAAAAAGAAAGAAAATCCCCAAAAAGAAAATACTTTCATCATCATTCAACACTTTCACCACACTCATACATAATCACTGTCTTTGCAGAGGAGCTCAGATACGACAGCTGAGAAAAGTCCCTCCCAGCTGTCACTATCTCAGACCCCTCCTTTAAAGTGTAGGCATTGTACTTCCCATTTCCAGGACTCAAGTCCAATTAAATCAATTAACTGGTTTCCCTGAATCCCTTCACAAAATGTTACCCTGCTCACACTCCAACAGATCGTCATGTCCCAAAAACCATTTGTCTCCATTCAATCCTATCTAACACGCTCACACATGCTTGCTGGAAGTCCAAGCCCCTCGCCCACAAAACCTCCTTTACCCCTTCCTCCAACCTTTTCTAGGACGACCCCTACCCCGCCTTCCTTCCCCTACAGATTTATACGCTCTCCAAGTCATTCTACTTTGATCCATTCTCTCTAAATGACCAAACCACCTCAACAACCCCTCTTCAGCCCTCTGACAAATACTTTTAGTAACCACACCTTCTCCTAATTTCCACATTCCGAATTTTCTGCATAATATTTACACCACGCATTGCCCTTAGACAGGACATCTCCACTGCCTCCAGCCTCCTCCTCGCTGCAGCATTTGCAACCCATACTTCACACCCATATAAGAGTGTTGGTACCACTATACTTTCGTACATTCCCTTCTTTGCCTCCATGGATAACGTTTTTTGTCTCCACAGATACCTCAATGCACCACTCACCTTTTTTCCTTCATCAATTCTATGGTTAACCTCATCCTTCATAAACCCATCCGCTGACACGTCAACTCCCAAATATCTGAAAACATTTACTTCTTCCATAATCCCTCTCTCCAATGTGATATCCAATTTTTCTTTATTTAAATCGTTTGATACCCTCATCACCTTACTCTTATCTATGTTCACTTTTAACTTTCTACCTTTACACACTCTCCCAAACTCGTCCACTAACCTTGCAACTTTTCTTTAGAATCTCCCATAAGCACAGTATCATCAGCAAAAAGTAACTGTGTCAACTCCCATTTTGCATTTAATTCTCCATAATTTAATCCCACCCCTCTCCCCAACACCCTAGCATTTACTTCTTTTACAACCCCATCTATAAATATATTAAACAACCATGGTGACATTACACATCCCTGTCTAAGACCTACTTTTACCGGGAAGTAATCTCCCTCTCTCCTACACACCCTAACCTGAGCCTCACTATCCTCATAAAAACTCTTTACAGCCTTCAGTAACTTACTACCTATTCCATACACTTGCAACATTTGCCACATTGCTCCCCTATCCACTCTATCATATGCCTTTTCTAAATCCATAAATGCAATAAAAACTTCTCTACCTTTATCTAAATACTGTATAATAATAATAAGATATTATCTCCTTTATAGTATAATAATAAGGTATTAAAAGGACCCCAATGGAAATACATAAGTCATTCTGACTTTTTTGGGTTATCCTAGGTTCTCTACACATATGCAGCTATGTATAATAATCTATGAAACTGTATTTGTATATACCTCAATAAACTTACTTATACTTACTAAGAAGAGCCATTTGGGGTACATAGTACCATATCTTTGAAGGAATGCCTACTGTTTTGGAGACTTTCTTGGATATTTGCTGTATGTGGGTCTGGAATTTGAGACTGCAGTCAAGGTGGAGACCTAGAAATTTGCCCTGCGTGTGTCTTGAAATGGGTGAACCATTTATGTTTAGCTGTACATTTGAAACTGTTTCCAAATAGCATGAAGTAGGTTTTGTCTACATTGAGAGTAAGGAGGAGTTACTAGCCTCTTGCTCCCAGCATTTCAGTTGCCTCTTACAACATGCATGGCTTAAGGAGGAAGGATTCTTCTCTACTTCCATATGGAGTCATTGTATATATTCATACCAAAATTAATCTATACAGTCATGCAAATATATTAATATCACAGTTTTCAGGCTTTTCTCGCTTGTGTTAAGAATTGCTCTCCCACACCAGTGTCTAGCAGCAGTTGGCCATCAAACTGATCACCAAGTTTTCCTGATATCTGTTCTCCATGATGGCTCCCTTGGTGAAATCAATCACTGTGGGGTTCCATTACACAGAAACCATACATGAAGAAAAATTAAGCTAAGATTTTAATTAGAGGAAGAAAGTTCAGCTCACAGAAAAATATCTGCTCTTTTCATAAGAACTTTTGTAAAATTACTGTAAGCACAAAAAAACTGTGGCTGGAAGAAAAGCCTGATAAGGATTTTGTTAATGAAATATTAGGTAACCCATAAGCTTTTTACTGCTAAAGATAAAAAGAGGACAAGTGATCAAGATAGGAGGCAGAGAATATGGTCTTTTTCCAGGAAATTAACACTAACTCAAAGTAAATTTTATCAACAACCCCGTAGGAATTCAGTCACAATATTCTGGACAACAGTGGAAACTATTAAAAAAGAAAACTATATGCACTAGATACAATGCTACATTAGTAGTCTGCAGGTTACGATAATAATAATAATAATAATACAGTGGAACCCCGGTTAACGAACACCCCGGAAATCGTGCAATTATGTAAGTATAATATTGTAAGTGCTTGTGGAAGTGTATTTTTGGGGGTCTGAAATAGACTAACCTAAATGACATTTTTTCTTAAGGAAGTAAATTCGTTCGGTAATGGCACTTGAGCAGGCTTCTGCAATGAATTTTTTTCGTTAACCGGGGTTCCACTGTAATAATAATAATAATAATAATAATCTAGGTAGTAGGTTGGTAGACAGCAACCGCCCAGGGAGGTACTACCGTCCTGCCAAGTGAATGTAAAATGAAAGCCTGTAATTGTTTTACATGATGGTAGGATTGCTGGTGTCTTTTTTCTGTCTCATAAACATGCAAGATTTCAGGTACATCTTGCTACTTATACTTATACTTAGGTCACACTACACATTCATGTACAAGCATATACAGTGGGCCCTCGGTTAACGAAAGGTCCCGTTAACGAAAGCTTCGGAAAACGAAAGCTTTTTTCGTAATCGGTTAGCGAAAAATTCCTCGGTTACCGAAATGTATTAGACGTGTCTGCCTGCTCCGCGCAAGCGCAGGACGCCAGTGAAGCGTTGTTTACCATTGAGAGAACATTACCTAGCGCGCTTTTTCAAAGATTCACAATATATTTGGTGTCTTTTTGGGTGGTTTAGTGATTGTCACTGTGAAATAAGTCACCATGGGTCCAAAAAAGCTTCCTAGTGGCACCCCAGTGGTAGCATTCATGCAGGGAGTGTAGCATTCATGCAGGGAGTGTAGCATTCATGCAGGGAGTGTAGCATTCATGCAGGGAGTGTAGCATTCATGCAGGGAGTGTAGCATTCATGCAGGGAGTGTAGCATTCATGCAGGGAGTGTAGCATTCATGCAGGGAGTGTAGCATTCATGCAGGGAGTGTAGCAGGCATGCAGGGAGTGTAGCAGGCATGCAGGGAGTGTAGCAGGCATGCAGGGAGTGTAGCAGGCATGCAGGGAGTGTAGCAGGCATGCAGGGAGTGTAGCAGGCATGCAGGGAGTGTAGCAGGCATGCAGGGAGTGTAGCAGGCATGCAGGGAGTGTAGCAGGCATGCAGGGAGTGTAGCAGGCATGCAGGGAGTGTAGCAGGCATGCAGGGAGTGTAGCAGGCATGCAGGGAGTGTAGCAGGCATGCAGGGAGTGTAGCAGGCATGCAGGGAGTGTAGCAGGCATGCAGGGAGTGTAGCAGGCATGCAGGGAGTGTAGCAGGCATGCAGGGAGTGTAGCAGGCATGCAGGGAGTGTAGCAGGCATGCAGGGAGTGTAGCAGGCATGCAGGGAGTGTAGCAGGCATGCAGGGAGTGTAGCAGGCATGCAGGGAGTGTAGCAGGCATGCAGGGAGTGTAGCAGGCATGCAGGGAGTGTAGCAGGCATGCAGGGAGTGTAACAGGCATGCAGGGAGTGTAGCAGGCATGCAGGGAGTGTAGCAGGCATGCAGGGAGTGTAGCAGGCATGCAGGGAGTGTAGCAGGCATGCAGGGAGTGTAGCAGGCATGCAGGGAGTGTAGCAGGCATGCAGGGAGTGTAGCAGGCATGCAGGGAGTGTAGCAGGGAGTGTAGCAGGCATGCATTAAGAAAAAGAAGGAAAGTAACCCCAGAGAGGGACTTGTTACCTGAAGTCCTTTTGGAGGGGGATTCCCCTTCCAACCATTAACACCCTGCCCCTGTCAGCAACTCTACCTTCCAGATGCCTGCAACTCTTCAATAAAGGTAAGTAAATGTTATTGTTTTTTTTTTTTTTTTTTTTTGAGTGATTATTTTTTTGTGGAACGAATTAATTGTATTTACATTATTTCTTATGGGAAATAAGGTTTCAGATAACGAAAGATTCAGATTAAGTAATAGCTCCTGGACTGGATTAATTTCGTTAACCGAGGGTCCACTGTATATACACACCCCTCTGGGGAATATAGTGTTGGAGTGGTTGGTACGTATTTTTGTTTAATAAATGTATGAAAGAGGGGAAGGTACCTAGGGATTGGCAGTGTTATGGGGTATTGTTTACTATTATATTCCCTAGATTTTATTTTAAAAAAAAAAAAAAAAATCTAACTGCCACAGTTCTTTTATTAATTTTTATTATAATAATTAAGGTGCTAACTCAGGTACTAATTTACTTTACTTTCATTGTTTGCTATCATTTTCCCTAGCTCCTTTATTCCCAGCTTTAGTAAACTACCATAGTTCAATTAATTGCATTTGTATAAATTGACTAAGGTACAAATTCACGTGCCAAGAACTCTGTCAAATACCCTGTATCTCTACAAACTCTTATTAAAAATTTGTAATAATCAAATAGTTCCTAAGCATTTATTCTAGTATCATATTATTAAGTTTAGTATTATCTATTCTTCTCACGTCTAGTTATAGAATCACATCAAATCTTATGATTACAGGAATTGATCCTGATATCAACCTATTATTAAATGACTTACATGATTCCAACAGCAACTGTAACTATTACACAGCAGATCAAGCAAAGACATTACTCAGAGCCAACAATAACATAACTATCTTCAATTACAATGTTAGATCTTTGAGCAAACATTATGATGACCTCACAGCACTACTCCAATCCCTCCAGACCAATATGTCAATCATCACACTCACTGAGACCTGGCTGAAGCCTGATACTACAGATGTCTATGCCATCCCAGGTTACACAGCCATTCATAATTGTAGGACAGATCAGCGAGGGGTGGAATAGCTATATATTACTCAGATCAACTTGAATGTATCAATAACTCTTGCATAAGGGATGAGCATGGAGAATATATTATAGCTAAATTTAAATCAAAAGACCTGCAAAAACCCCTCACAGTGATAAACATCTACAGATTACCACAGTCAAACATTCACCATTTTAGTGAAAAACTAGGTAACCTAATAACTGATGCACACATGAACAAAGACCATTTGCTGCTCACAGGAGACTTCAATATAAATCTCCTACATGACCAGGACCCACAAGTAACAGAATTCACAAACACTATGAGCAACTGCTTGTTACTACCAACAATATCAAAACCTACAAGAATCTCCGAGACTAGTACCTCATTACTAGACCACATCTGGACTAATACTATAGCCCCTCTAAAATCAGGCATCATCACAGACAACACCATAGACCACTATCCGACCTTTCTCATAACTAATCTTGGTAAATTGCCCCTAGATATTACAAAAGTTACCTTCAGACTACATAATGAGTCAGCTGTAAATAACTTTATAACAGCTATGATTAACATTGACTGGCATAATGAGTTAGAAACATACAGTGGACCCCGAGTTTCGTAAAAACTTCACTCCTGAAGTCTGCTCAAGTGCCATTACCGAACGAATTTACTCCCTTAAGGAAAAATTTCACGTAGGTTAGTCTATTTCAGACCCCCAAAAATACACTTCCACAAGAACTTACAAAATTATACTTACATAATTGCACGATTTCCGGGGTATTCGTTAACCGAGGGTCCACTGTATACAGATACTAATGAATGCATCAAGAATTTCCTTAACAAAACCCACCACCTCTATAACAAACATTGCCCTAAAAAAACTAAACAGATCACAGCTAAGAGACTTAACAATCCCTGGCTAACACCCAGCATCCTTAAATCCATTAACAAAAGGCACCAATATGAAAAACAATACAGAAGGGGTCTAATAACCAGAGAACAATCCAAACGCTACTCATCAACCCTTACCAGCCTGATAAGGAGATCAAAAAAATTGTATTATGAGAACAGACTCCAGAACATAAAGGTGATATGAAAAGACCTGGAAGACCCTATCTGCAATTCTAGGAAATAATAAGATAGCGAAAAACAACACCATCAAATTATCAAGAGCAGATGAACCCCTACTCTCACCTACTGAGACAGCAAACAGACTTAATGTTTTCTTCTCCACCATAGGAAAGAATCTGAGTGAGTGGAATCCCAGCTCAAACACCCGTCAACAGACTACCCAACATTTACACCCCTCCTTCAGAGTGCCCGACACTGTACTGTCCTCAGAACTCAAGTCCGGCCTGCGGTTCCTGAATCCCTTCATAAATGTTACTTTGCTCACACTCCAGCAACCGTCAAGTATTAAAAACCATATGCCTCATTCACTCCTATAATCTTTGACTCACATCTTGCTGGAAATCAAACCCTCGCACAAACTTCATTCACCCCTCCCTCCAACCTTTCCTAGGCCGACCCTACCCTACTATTATGTTACCCCTACTCACATATTATAAGTTAATGTCAAAAATGCTCAATGTTATTTTCCTTAGATAATCTCAATTCCATATTATCATTCAAGAATCTTAACACCTGTAACAATCTAAGATCTAATATCATTATATAATAATTTAAACAGTAAATTTCATCATATTGTGATTTTGAAAATAATTTTTAACTAGAATAAACTCAATAAATTCTCTAATATTAAGTACATAGTTTTTAAGGACTAGAATAAGCTGCCCCTAATGCCATGGCATGTCAGTGGCTCTCCTTGCCTCAATTTACATTGTAACTTCCGATGCATGTAATCTGCAATGGGAAATAAAATTTGTTTGTTTGTTTGTTTGTTGTTATAGAGTTTATTGGAACCCAGCATGTATTGTTGTAATTAAATAACATGAATGCCTAATTATATTGAATTAATCAGAAGTACTGTGATTGTGCTTAGGAACACATAGCAGTGTTGCTTCACTATTCTGTATGATAGTTACATTGTGGGAACATCAGCTTTAAATAGGTACCTGGGTGTTCGTTGAGTGTTGTGGGAGCATCCTGGGGGAGAGGGTCACAAGAACCACAATGAAAGTAAGCCACAATGCCTGGCTTTCCTGGGTTATTAACCCTCCGTCTGAGACAATCTTGCTGTTCAGTCACCCAGTTAGTGACAGTACACAAATCTTCAAGACAGTGTCAGAGTCCTGAAACAGTGCCTGATCCTCACAAACAGCCAGTGAGATACATCTGTCTAGACAGCTTGTCCACACAGTGTCATTATCTCAGTCTGTCCTTCAACAAAAGGCACTTCACCGTGAGGGTACAGTGAGCCTACCCCTGAGTCTCTGGACACAACACAACCTGAAACACACACACACACACACACACACACACACACACACACACACACACACACACACACACAGGCTCAACATGAGGATTCAAAGTGTTCTGGGAGACAGGACTCCAGAAAGACGGGGAAGTGGGGTACACCATCAAGTATTGGACACATTACAGCCACAACCGAGGAAAAGTGAAGGAGCTGCTGGTGAGCTAGATACCTCAAAAGCGATGGGGCCGGACAACATCTCTCCATGGGTCCTGAGAGAGGGGAGCAGAGGAGCTATGTGTACCCTTAACAACAATATTCAACACATCCATCGAAACAGGAGATTACCTGAGGTATGGAAGACAGTAAATATAGTCAGTTTTTAAAAAGAGACACGAAGCATTAAACTGCAGATCAATATCACTGACATGTATAGTATGCACAAAGTCATGGAGAAGATTATCAGGAGAAAAGTGGTGGAACACCTAGAAGGAATAGACTTATCAACGACAACCAGCACGGTTTCAGGGACGGGAAATCATGTATCACAACTTACTAGAATTCTATGACAGGGTGACAGCAGTAAGACAAGAGAGAGAGGGTGGGTAGACTGCATTTTGGACTGTAGAGAAGGCATTTGACACAGTTCCACACAAAGATAGAACAAACTGGAGGACCAGGCAGGGATAACAGGGGAAGGCACTACATTGGATCGGGAATACCTGTCAGGAAGACCCTGCAGGGTTCCACAGGGAGTCAGTCCTAGGACTGGTGCTGTTTCTGGTATTGTGAACGACGCGGCGGAAGGAATTGACTCGAAGTGTTGCTGTTTGCAGATGATGTAAATTTAATGAGAAAATTCCAATCGGACGAGGACCAGAAAGACCTACAAAGGGATCTGGACAGACTGCAAGCCTGGCTCAGAAACTGGCTCCTGGAGTTCTAGCCCCACGAGAAGTTACCAAAGTCGCATGAAGATTGGGGAAGGGCAAAAGACCGCAGACGGAGTACAGTCTCGGGGGCCAGAGACTACAAACCTCACACAAGGAAACGGATTTTTGGGGTAAGAGAGTATAACACCAGGCACATCTCCTGGAGCGCATTAACCAAATAACTGCTGCAGCATACGGGCGCCTAGTAAATCTAAGAATAGCATTCCGACATCTCACTAAAGAGTCGTTCAGGACTCTGTACACCGTGTATATCAGGCCTATATTGGGTATACAGCGCCAGTTTGGAACTCACACCTAATAAACACGTACGGAAATTGAAAGTGCCATACAAGGGTCAGGAAATGTGACTCGAACCTTTCAACAACGTTTGGAGTGAGAACAGACAGATACTGAGGTCATATATAACTGTAGTCCTTCGTATGCCGTTGGAAGAGATTAAAACAATTACCAGCTATTCCATATCACCTATTCATAAACACATCAATAATGAATACATATTCATAAAACCCATAGACACAAGTTTTTTTGGTCGATCAAGGGCCGCGGACCTCGATATAAGGCCTAAATAGCACATTTCATTTAACTTTTTCTGTCATCAAATAAAATCACACCTTCTTTCATAGGTTTAAATATAGAGTTTTAAGAAAACCCTTCGGAGTTATCAGCCATTGCCAGGCAGATGAGAGAAGCGACTCTCATTGCCAGGGTCAGAGAATAAACCCTGGACTTTAATATAAAAAAAATTTGCTTTTTTTTTTTTTAAATTGGCCAGATTCCATGTTTCCCAACAATGATTGACACATAGTCAAACGTACATATTTAAAATAAAACCGTTAGCCATTAAACTTCTCATTTAGGCCCATTTTTACCTCTCTATACATCCCACAAATATGTATCGTTATTTGCAACAATATATGCATACAGAGAGAGCAAGTGACGTTTACACATTGTGAATAAGTCACTAACAAACACACACACACACACACACACACACACACATACACACAGACAAAAGACAAAAAAGATAGTCCTACTCATTTAGGCTTATATTACATCTCTACACATCACACAGATATGTATTGTTATTTGCAAAAATATATGCATACAGAGAGACCAAGTGACGTTTACACGTTGTGAATAAGTCACACAAACACACACACACACACACACACACACACACACACACACACACACACATACACACAGACAAAAGACAAAAAAGATAGACCTACTCATTTGAGCATAATTACATCTCTACACATCACACAGATATGTATTGTTATTTGCAAAAATATATGCATACAGAGAGACCAAGTGACGTTTACACGTTGTGAATAAGTCACTAACAAACACACACACACACACACACACACACACATACACACAGACTCTTCAAAAAAGATAGTAGTATTTAAAAACTAAAATACTAACCAACAAACAAGCAAAAAAAAAAACACAAAACAACAGAGATTCAACTATACATAGAAACACAAATAATAAATAAACAAAAAACAATACATATTACCTTTCAAAATGTAAAGACAATTCAAAAACCAAAAATTTTTTTTTTTTTAAGATAATACGACCAATAAACCAAGCACAATTACTTCAAAATAACTTTTTAGTTATTAAGTAAAAACCTGTACCATCAGAAAAAAAACATCGTCACAAAAACCCACTTTATAAATTTATTAAATTAGACATGTTTCCTTTCAATTAAAATCCATCGGACAAGAACCAACATAATAAACTGTAAGTAATTCAAATCCTTATCAAAACTTTTAGGTATTACTAAACCCGTTACAATTCATAAGAGATAAACAGCATTTAACTTTAATATAAACAATAATTTAAAGCAACAGTTTTTCATAATTAAACCGATGATGTTTCAAATATTAAACATAAACTTACATTAATTAACACATTGCAAACCTCTAACACAAAATATTTGAAATATACGAAACAAGATTTCTTTTCAATCCACAATAATCAAACAACAAAATACAACATAAACAAACAAAGCATACGATAGATTTTTAAATAACAAGAAAACTTTGAATAAGTATAAAAAAAAGAAGAGACAAGAGACTACTTTAGCATATAACACACACAAAATACAAAAAACAACGAAACCAAGACTTTACTGAATAAGCACAAAAAAAACCACAGAAACAACACACAAAACAACACATATAATATAAGACTAACAAACACAACAAACACACATCATCCCACAACACACAAACAAACAAAACACAAAACCAATACAAGAACAAAGAACATTAGGTTACCTCTCATCACAATTGTTTGTTATTAAAATATACAACAAAACATGAGTAAGTTGTATAATTAAAACAACACCACACGAGGAAAGACAACACAACACCCACACACACAAATAACATACAAGACAACACAAAAACTACTCTTTAGCATTACTTAAGTTAATAATACAAAAAACACACACAACAACAACAAAACCAACAAAAGATAGACCACATTAGCATATACGTCTTTATCCAAAAAAACAAACCACACAACACCCAACAATACAACTAACATAAAAATATAGAAGGTTTTTTTTATTAAAAATACCCACTATAAACAATCAACATTTGAAAACCATCAAATAAGGTCAGGAATTGACTTTAAAACTTTGGTGGAAGCAGACAAGAGCATTCATACGGTCCTCGATACCCTGAAATTAAAAAATTATTTCATTTTCTAAACCAATAGAAATTTAAAAACCATAGACAGTTTTTTTTTTTTTTTTTTTTAATCGATCAAAGCGACCTCATTAAAAAACCTTTGTTTTACTTCTTACAAATAATACCCTCTTAATTAAATTGAGTTTAAATTTGATAGAGAAGACTTCACCGGGGTCAAAAACCCGACTAAAAAAATCTTTTTAAATTCATTCCTCAAAGTTAAAAAAGGCTGACCAGCTTACAGTGACATTAACTACAAAAACTTACACTCATTTCATTCCTAACCAAAATTATGTATACAAAAAAAAGTACGTTTATTGAACACAACAACACACAAACAAAACAAAAACACACATACCATTACCTCATACACAAAAATCAAAATATACAGGACAATGACTTATTTGATAATCTACACACACAAAAAAGACAAAAAATCATTTAGCTTCCCAAATTAATGTACATATAAAAAAAACACAACAAACACACACAACAAAAAACAACAAAACAAAGACAAATCAGCACTACCCTATTTAATAATATTTAGTTAAGTCAACACAAAAAGACAAAAACAAACTAACACAAGATTAGATTGCATAATAGACCACGATACTACAATAACACAAAAAGTAGCAAGCATATACTTAAACACACAAACAACCACACAACAAAAAGAACCCATACTATAGTCAGTGTGAATCAACAACAACACAAACAAACAAAAATCCTCATACCCACAATATCAATAGTTCATATTCTATAAAATCACCAAGAAATATCTTCTATATCAAGCAATGAAAAACCAATAGCACAGTAATTCTGACCTTAACAACTTTAGGTAAAAGATAAACTTCTTGTTCCTGACGTGAAGATTAAACATTCCGTATCAATACCTATTATAAAAAAATGAATTTTAACCAGACCAGTTTTTTTTTTTTTTTTTTAATTCAAAGATTAAAAGCCTATACATTGTATTTAATAAACATAGTTAATGATTAACTCTCATCAGCGCGATAACTCTTTAATAAAATTGTTTTTTTGAATTATGTTCAGAAAGTTAAGAAATAGTTGAACACTCAAACAAACACAACAAAGACAAAAAACTGAATCATTTGGCTTTTCCTCTCTAACATCCACAGATGTATGTATTTGCAACAAAGAACAGGAAGTACGTTTCATAATCACACAAACAAAGACAAACAACGATTCATAGCCATTACCTCTCTATACATCACACAGATATGATTGTTATTTGCAAAAATATATGCATACAGAAACAGTGACGTTTACGTTTTGAATAAGTCACAACAAACACACACACACACAGAAAACAAAGAGACAGACTGATTCATTTAGCCATTTTACTCTCTACACATCAAACAGATATGTATTGTTATTTGCAAAATATATGCATACAGAGGACCAAGTGACGTTTACACGTTGTGAATAACTCACACAAACACACACACACACACACACACACCCCCCCCCCCAAAAAAAAAACACACACATATACACACAGACAAGACAAAGATTGACCTATCATTTAGCTATATTACATCTCTACACATCACACAGATATGTATTGTTATTTGCAAAAATATATCATACAGAGACAAGTGACGTTTACACGTTGTGAATAAGTCACTAACAAACACACACACACACACAGAAGAGACAAAAAGACAGACTGATTCATTTAGGCCCATTTTACCTCTCTACACATCACACAGATATGTATTGTTATTTGCAAAAATATATGCATACAGAGAGACCAAGTGACGTTTACACGTCACATATATACACACAGACAAGAGACAAAACAGATAGACCTACTCATTTACATATGTAGTTTTGAATATATCAACAAACAAACACACACACAGAAAAAAGATAGACCTACTCATTTAGGCATATTGTTTACAGTTGTGAATAAGTCACACAAACAAACACACACACAAGAGACAAAAAAGATAGACCTACTCATTTAGGCTTATATTACGTTTACACGTTGTGAATAAGTCACACAAACAAACACACACACACACACACACACACACACACAAGAGACAAAAAAGATAGACCTACTCATTTAGGCTTATATTACGTTTACATGTTGTGAATAAGTCACACAAACAAACACACACATACAAACACACACACACACACACACACACACAAATACACTCACTACCCTTACTGCTTACATACAAAAAGATATGCAGAGGTAAGGTTCATATTTCTTCTTATAAAATCACTCAAGGAAATACTATCATATCCACCACTAAGTACATACAGAGATCAAACATATATAGAGAAAAACACACATACAGACATACAAGGGTCAGGAAATGTGACTCGAACCTTTCAACAACGTTTAGGTGAGAACAGACAGATACAAAGAGTCATATACATAACTGTAGTCCTTCGTATACCCGTGGAAGAATTAAAACAATTACCAGCTATTCATATCACCTATTCATAAACACATCAATAATGAAAAAATATTCATAAAACCCATAGACACCAGTTTTTTTTTTTTTTTTTTTTTTTTTTTTTTAAGTCGATCAAAGGAGCCGCGGACCTCGATATAAGAGCCCTAAATAGCACATTTGTTTTAACTTTTCTGTCATCAAATAAATCACACCTTCTTTCATAGGTTTAAATATAGAGTTTTAAGAAAACCCTTCGGGTTGTCGCCATTGCCAGGCGATGAGAGCAGCGACTCTCATTGCCGGGGTCCAGGGAATAAACCCTGGACTTTAATATAAAAAAATTTTGCTTGTTTTTTTTTTTAAATTGGCCAGATTCCATGTTTCCTTTCAAAGCAAAGGATTAAAAGAAATAGGCCTATTGATGGAAACACACAGGTCTTCCAAACTATGATTGACACATATTCAAACGTACATATTTTAAAAAAATCCGTTAGTCATTAAACTTCTCATTTAGGCCCATTTTTACCTCTCTATACATCCCACAGATATGTATCGTTATTTGCAACAATATATGCATACAGAGAGAGCAAGTGACGTTTACACATTGTGAATAAGTCACTAACAAACACACACACACACACACAGAAGAGACAAAAAGACAGACTGATTCATTTAGGCCCATTTTACCTCTCTATACATCACACAGATATGTATTGTTATTTGCAAAATATACACACAGAGAGACAAAGTACTTGTAATAAGTCACAAAACACAACACACACAAAAAAACAAATATTCATTTAGCCCATTTACTCTTACACAAATATGTATTTTATTTAAAATTATTAAGACAATAGTTACACGTAATACAAACAACACACACACACACAAACAACAAAGACACAAACAACCATAACTTTACACACACAACAAATATGTTTTTGCAAAATATATAACAGTGACTTATTTATAATCAAAAAACAACAACACAAACTTACACGAAACAAAACAACACAACACACACAAAACAAAAACAACATATAAATTTACCTTACATAGAATATTTATTTCAAAATATATCAAAAAAACAATGAGTACAGGAAAAAAGAAAACAATAACACCACACAAAACAAAGGAATATATCATAACCATCCAACACAAAAGATATTCATTAACAATACTAATGGAATAAGACACAAATAAACACAAAACACACAACAAACACAACAAGAAAGATACTCATAGAAATGTTAGTTGTGAAGTAAACAAACAAACACACACACACAAGACAAAAAAAACCACTCATTATTATAACCACAAAAAAGTCACACAAACAAACACACACACACAAACACAACAAATAGAGAGTATTTCTTTAAAAAAAAAAAAAAAAAAAAAAAAAAAAAAAAAAAAAAAAAAAAAAAAAAAAAAAAAAAAAAAAAAAAAAAAAAAAAAAAAAAAAAAAAAAAAAAAAAAAAAAAAAAAAAAAAAAAAAAAAAAAAAAAAAAAAAAAAAAAAAAAAAAAAAAAAAAAAAAAAAAAAAAAAAAAAAAAAAAAAAAAAAAAAAAAAAAAAAAAAAAAAAAAAAAAAAAAAAAAAAAAAAAAAAAAAAAAAAAAAAAAAAAAAAAAAAAAAAAAAAAAAAAAAAAAAAAAAAAAAAAAAAAAAAAAAAAAAAAAAAAAAAAAAAAAAAAAAAAAAAAAAAAAAAAAAAAAAAAAAAAAAAAAAAAAAAAAAAAAAAAAAAAAAAAAAAAAAAAAAAAAAAAAAAAAAAAAAAAAAAAAAAAAAAAAAAAAAAAAAAAAAAAAAAAAAAAAAAAAAAAAAAAAAAAAAAAAAAAAAAAAAAAAAAAAAAAAAAAAAAAAAAAAAAAAAAAAAAAAAAAAAAAAAAAAAAAAAAAAAAAAAAAAAAAAAAAAAAAAAAAAAAAAAAAAAAAAAAAAAAAAAAAAAAAAAAAAAAAAAAAAAAAAAAAAAAAAAAAAAAAAAAAAAAAAAAAAAAAAAAAAAAAAAAAAAAAAAAAAAAAAAAAAAAAAAAAAAAAAAAAAAAAAAAAAAAAAAAAAAAAAAAAAAAAAAAAAAAAAAAAAAAAAAAAAAAAAAAAAAAAAAAAAAAAAAAAAAAAAAAAAAAAAAAAAAAAAAAAAAAAAAAAAAAAAAAAAAAAAAAAAAAAAAAAAAAAAAAAAAAAAAAAAAAAAAAAAAAAAAAAAAAAAAAAAAAAAAAAAAAAAAAAAAAAAAAAAAAAAAAAAAAAAAAAAAAAAAAAAAAAAAAAAAAAAAAAAAAAAAAAAAAAAAAAAAAAAAAAAAAAAAAAAAAAAAAAAAAAAAAAAAAAAAAAAAAAAAAAAAAAAAAAAAAAAAAAAAAAAAAAAAAAAAAAAAAAAAAAAAAAAAAAAAAAAAAAAAAAAAAAAAAAAAAAAAAAAAAAAAAAAAAAAAAAAAAAAAAAAAAAAAAAAAAAAAAAAAAAAAAAAAAAAAAAAAAAAAAAAAAAAAAAAAAAAAAAAAAAAAAATCCTCAAGGAAATACTATCATATCCACCACTAAGTACATACAGAGATCAAACATATATGAAAAACACACATACAGACATACAGGGTCAGGAATGTGACTCGAACCTTTCAACAACGTTTAGGTGAGAACAGACAGATACAAAGAGTCATATACATAACTGTAGTCCTTCGTATACCCGTGGAAGAATTAAAACAATTACCAGCTATTCATATCACCTATTCATAAACACATCAATAATGAAAATATTCATAAACACCATAGACACAAGTTTTTTTTTTTTTTTTTTTTTTAAGTCGATCAAGGAGCCGCGGACCTCGATATAGAGCCTCTAAATAGCACATTTGTTTTAACTTTTCTGTCATCAAATAAATCACACCTTCTTTCATAGGTTTAAATATAGAGATTTAAGAAAACTTATGTTGTCGCCATTGCCAGGGGATGGGGGAGCGACTCTCATTGCGGGTCCAGGAATAAACCCTGGACTTTAATATAAAAATTTTGCTTTTTTTTTTTTTAAATTGGCAGATTCCATGTTTCCTTTCAAAGCAAAGGTTTAAAAGAAATAGCCTATTGATGGAACACACAGTCTTCCAAACAATGATTACACATAGTCAAACGTACATATTTTAAAAAATCCGTTAGTCATTAAACTTCTCATTTAGGCCCATTTTTACCTCTCTTACATCACAGATATGTATCGTTATTTGAAACAATATATGCATACAGAGAGACCAAGTGACGTTTACACGTTGTGAATAAGTCACACAACAAACACACACACACACACATATACAACAGACAAGAGACAAAAAAGATAGACCTACTCATTTAGGCTTATATTAATCTCTACATCACACAGATATGTAGTTGTTATTTGCAAAAATATATGCATACGGAGAGACCAAGTGAGTTTACACGTTGTGAATAAGTCACAACAAAACACACACACACACATACAACAGACAAGAAAAAGACAATGATTCATTTAGGCCCATTTACTCTCTACACATCACACATATATGTATTGTTATTTGCAAAAATATATGCATACGAGAGACCAAGTGACGTTTACACGTTGTGAATAAGTCACACAAACACACACACACACACACACACACACACACCCCCACACACACACACACACACACAATATTATACACACAGACAAGAGGAAAAAGATAGACCTACTCATTTAGGAATTACATCTACACATCACACAGATATGTATTGTTATTTGCAAAAATATATGCATACGGAGAGACCAAGTGAGTTTGTTTGAATAAGTCACTAACAAACACACACACACACACAAAAAGACAAAAAAGACAGACTGATTCATTTTAATTTTTTACCTCTCTCACATCACAATATATGTATTGTTATTTGCAAATATATGCATACGAGAGACCAAGTGACGTTTACACGTTGTGAATAAGTCACACAAACAAACCCACACACACACACACACACACAATACACTCACTCCCTTATAAAATACAAAAAATATGAAGAGTAAGGTTCATGCTCCTTGTCATCCTCAAACTTGGTAGAAAATTGTGGACAATTTCAAATTCATCAAAGTGAAGTTCTTGCCCCTAATACCACTCCTCTCCTCCAATATGGATGACAGGTCATTTCAAAAAACTCTATGCCAAAGCAATGTTTCAAAGTGCTTTGATGTGATCTGAACATGAACATAACCTAAGAGAATTTTGGAAAAACATTTTCTCTACATCTTGCATTGTACATATAGGTAAGGCTTGGGAGGAGTGACTACCAGGACTTTGAACTCTGCCTAAGAGAAAGGAGTGGCCCAGGCCAGACTGTGTCCTAGGGAGGGATTTTGAGAGTTTGGGGCTGAGCCTCAGAACCCTGAGCCTGAGCCTGAGCCTGAGGCTGTGTGGAAGGAGTGTGGAATTGGGCGTCTTTTGGTTAGAGGTGAGTGGTGAGAGATGTGGAACAGTTGGTGGAGGAGCTGGAGAGAAATGCACCACTGAAGATCAGGCACAACAGCAACTGGAACCAGGAGGAGCAGAGGTCAGGACAATGGTTCAGAGGAGTGGAGGAGGGTGGAACAAAATGGAAGAATGTGCCTTCTTCAGGGTTAAGGACATTTTGTGGAATGTGGAGCAAAGGTGCAAGCATTTAGCAGTTGTCTATCACCCTAACCATGTATTGCAGGCAGTGCAGCAACCTGTTTTCCAATGACACCCAGTGATGTCATTTCAGGGATGTGTTAAAGAATAGCCAGACACAGATCTCCTGGACAAATTTGTTAGAAAAGGGTCTAGTGACTCTCAAAGCTGGTCCTAGTGGCATTCAAAGAAAAGAGTAACCCAGAAAAGTTGTTTCTCACAAGGTATGTTAATGGAAGGGATTCCTTAAACACTAACACTCCTCCACCTTATCCCTCTCATCTCCCTTTTCACATCAACAACTCTTCAATAAATGTAGTGACATTATTGTATAATATTTGCATGTTTATTATGTTATTCTTTTATTCATTGTGTTCTTATTGTGTCCAGTTAATATTTCATTACTACTGGAAGTCTTGAATGAATTAAATTATTTCCATTATTTCATGGAAAATTGATTAGTTTCGTTGTTTTGACAAAATATGCCTCTCTGACAGTTCATTATTGTTGAATTTTCCACTATATATGTGAAACCAGATAAAAATGGATAAATATGTATGGTGATAAGTTGGTTTTGATGTTGTTAGATATGTGTTGTCTGGTGATTTGTTATCATTCTAACTGCTGCGCTTTTGTTTCATTATTAATGGTCTGCGGATAGTTGTGATGTTGAGCTATGTGATTATGGTGAGATAGGGGGTAATGAGTGATGATATAGTGGAAAGCAGTTGTGGAACATAGTACCCATATCTTGGATATTGATTTTGAGACTTTCTTAATTGTTGTATATGTATATATACGTATATTGTATATGTATATGCGTATATTGTATGTATAAATGTATGACTAGGTTACTACTTTCCTTAACTAATGACATACTAGATCATTAGTAAAAGCATCATAAAAGCAATATAGACAGGGCTTAATACAAGATATTATTGAACATGCCATCAGGTTCAAACTAATAAGAAAGGCCAAGCGATTATTCTCTTGTAGATTCACCGAAACAGAGAGATATAAAAAAAAGGCCTGGAAAACACTCTCTCCAGATTCTGGGCTTTCACTTTCAAACTGAAAAAATAGGGATATTGTCCTAACTAAACCCGAATGAAACACAACTACAGCCTATTGATACAGTTAACAAGATAAATGACTGTTCTCATTGTAGATCAAATCATTGTGATCCCAGTACCAGAAATGCCAGCAAGTGGAACGCTCACTCTATCTTTTCCTACCCGGGCCGCTGGGAGTCACCCACGATTATCAAGTCATAAGAAATAAATCGATTTGTCTCAAGTCCTAAAGTATTGTACTAGCGGTGACCATGTCCATGCGCCTGCTATTCCATTACTTTTTAACAAATCTAGAAACTAAGCATTTTCACATTTTCACTCAGACACAAGAGGTTACACCAATACACAAAGTGGTGGGCCCTACTGATGTTAATAACTGAGGCCAATATCAAACTTACCGTTGCTATCTAAAATATTACAGAAAACTCGTGCAAGAGATTATATTAGTTTATAACAGCACAAGCATACTCAGCCTGTAATTTGACTCAGATAAAAATAAGCATAGAGCATTGGTGTAAAAATGCTGAACCTGCTTCCACAGCACTAGGAAATAAGGAATATCCATTAGGACTTTTGTTGACTGGCAGCTTTGACACAGTAGACAAAACATCCTACTTCACAAACTTGACCATTATGGTATAGAGGCCATGCACTTGTATTTCAAATCCTACCTTACTAACAGGTATCGTCGTCTCCATCGCGCGACTGGCTGATACTGGAGTGCCACAGGAAGTGTATGGTCCCCTGCTCTTCCTCTTCAATGATCTTTAGCGTGTCTAACTACCGAAACCGAATTCTCTTTATGACGCCATGGAAACATATCATCTCCGCCAAATCTTGCCTCATAACACCTGTTAACAAAGAGCTACTAAAATACCAACCTGGATGACGCGCTTGGCAAGCTTGCACATAACACTGACCAAAACCTTCTATATTATGTTTGGTAACAGGCATTTGCTGTGAACATTAAGAAGATGACAACACTCTTATTGCTAAACATAATGAGGACCATCCTGGGCCTACACCTGGGCATCAACACAATTCAACGCCATATCCAACACACCAGCAAAAAAAGTATCAGCGGTTAGGATCCTCTCTGCATCACGTTACTCGTGCCACAGCCTATACTTTTCATCTATTCACTCATCTATCCCTACTTCCACA
>WNWK01008582.1:0-77500 GCA_009830355.1 Cherax destructor
CTTCCATGGACAAGGTTCTTTGTCTCCACAGACTCCAAGTGCTCCACTCACCCTTTTCCCCTCATCAATTCTATGATTCACCTCATCCTTCATAGACCCATCCGCCGACATGTCCACTCCCAAATATCTGAATACATTCACCTCCTCCATACTCTCTCCCTCCAATCTGATATCAATCTTTCGTCACCTATTCTTTTTGTTATCCTCATCACCTTACTCTTTCCTATATTCACTTTCAATTTTCTTCTTTTACACACCCTACCAAATTCATCCACCAACCTCTGCAGCTTCTCTTCAGAATCTCCCAAAAGCACAGTGTCATCAGCAAAAAGCAACTGTGACAACTCCCACTTTGTATTTGCTTCTTTATCTTTTAGCCCAACACCTCTTGCCAAGACCCTCGCATTCACTTCTCTTACAACCCCATCTATAAATATATTGAACAACCACGGTGACATCACACATCCTTGTCTAAGGCCCACTTTTACTGGAAATAGTCCCCTTCCCTCCTACACACTCTAACCTGAGCCTCACTATCCTCAAAAAAACTCTTCACTGCTTTCAGTAACCTTCCTCCTATTCCATACCTGCAACATCTGCACATTGCCCCTATCTACCTATCATACGCCTTTTCCAAATCCATAAATGCCACAAAAACATCTTTACCCTTATCCAAATACTGTTCACCTATATGTTTCATGTAAACACTTGGTCTACACACCCCTACCTTTCCTAAAGCCCCCTTGTTCATCTGCTATCCTGCTTTCTGTTTTACTCTTAATTCTTTCAATAATAACTCTACCATACACTTTACCAGGTACACTCAACAGACTTATTCCCCTATAATTTTTGCACTCTCTTTTGTCCTTTGCTTTATACAAAGGAACAATACACGCTCTCTGCCAATCCTAGGTCCTACCCTCTTCCATACATTTATTAAATAATAGCACCAACCACTCCAAATTATATCCCCACCTGCTTTTAACATTTCTATCTTTATCCCATCAATCCCAGCTGCCTTACCCTTTCATTCTACCACTGCCTCACGAACTTCCCTACACCCACAACTGGCTCTTCCACACTCCTACAAGATGTTATTCCTCCTTGCCCTACACACGAAATCACAGCTTCCTGTCTTCATCAACATTTAACAAATCCTCAAAATATTCTCTCCATCTTCCCGATACCTCTAACTCTCCATTTAATATCTCCTCTCCTATTTTTAACTGTCAAATCCATTTGTTCTCTAGGCTTCCTCAACTTATTAATCTCATTCCAAAACTTTTTCTTATTTTCAACAAAATTTGCTGATAACATCTCACCCACTCCTCATCTGCTCTCTTTTACATTGCTTCACCACTCTTTTAACCTCTCTTTTTCTCTCCATATCTCTTCCCTCCTTGCATCACTTCTGCTTTGTAAAAACCTCTCATATGCTAACTTTTCTCCTTACTACTCTCTTTACATCATCATTCCACCAATCGCTCCTCTTCCCTCCGCACCCACTCGCCTGTAACCACAAACTTCTGCTGAACACTCTAACACTACATTTTTAAATCTACCCCATACATTTTCGACCCCATTGCCTACACTCTCACTAGCCCATCTATCCTCCAATAGTTGTTTATATCTTACCCTAACTGCCTCCTCTTTTAGTTTATAAACCTTCACCTCTCTTTACTTACTGATTCTATTATATATATATATATATATATATATATATATATATATATATATATATATATATATTTATATATATTATATATATTATATATATATAATATATATATATATATATATTATATATATATATATATATATATATATATATTATATATATTATATATATATATATATATATATATATTATATATATTATATATATATATATATATATATATATATATATATATATATATATATATATATATATATATGCAAAAGATCACAGTAAACAGGTGATATCAAAATATGCAAGAAAACCACTATGAAAAAATAGAAGAATTCCAAGCGCTTTCGTGACTACGATGATTTACTAAGGTTCTTATCTGAAGAACTGGTTAATTATGATTTACCATTGCCAGTTCCTACTATCATTAAACTTATTAAACTTTGTATTGTTGATGCAAAATTTGTATTTAATGATGAGTTTTACACTCAGAAGTTTGGTATGGCAATGGGAAATCTCTTTCTACCTGTTCTTAGTAACTTATATTAAATTTTTCGAAACAAGATTGTAACACTATCCTTCCCAATAGAGCTAAGTGGTATAGATATGTTGATGATATTTTTGTGCCTTATGCCTAAGGAAGTAGATATAAACCATTTCCTTGTTAAATTAAATAGCTTAGCTCATTCTATAAATTTTACTGTTGAATTCGAAGTAAATAACTCATTGCCCTTCCTAGATGTTTTTATTATTAAGGGTAACATTGATTTTAAATTTAAAATTTACAGAAAACCTACAAATAATTGTTCTATGTACACTATTACTCTTCACATCAAGATAGAGTTAAAGTGTCGGTTTTTCTTCAATGTTTTTGAGAGCTTTACGTATTTGTAGTCCAGAGTTCATAGATGAAGAAATCTCTAAAATTTATGAAATAGCTAATGATTTAAAATACCCAAGAAACATAATTGATAAATCTTTTAAAATAGCTAGGAATACTTTTTACAATCCAAAAGGGACAACCAACCTTATTCAACCAAAATATGTTGGTTCTCCCTTACCATGAAAACTTGGTTGATATGCCTTCCTTTCTTAAGAATTTTAATATCAAAGTTGTATTTAAAAATCTTGATACAGTAAAAAGACTTTTGATAAAAAATTTCCCCCAAAATGCTGACGGATGTGTCTATAAGATTCCCTGTAAAATATGCGATAAAGTTTATTTTGGTCAAACTGGTAAAAGTCTTGAACTAAGATTAAAACAACATAAATATAGCATTAGAACTGGACAAGATTCTAATGCTCTATTTATTCATGTGAGAGATTTTAACCATCCAATTGATTTTCAAAATGCTGAGAAGGTTGTATCAAGCAAGTCCATGGTTGAGAGAAATATAATAGAATCATGTTTCATTAAAAGCAGTTTTGAAAATAATATGAATATTTCTTTTGGTTTATATAAATTGGATTCATTTATAATTAATAAAATTTGGGAAGAATTTAATAATATATTGGACTAATCTTAATTCTTGGGAAGAGTTTCAGGTCCTTTCTTATTTTCCTCTTCACAGAGTCGTGCGATGTTACGCTACTGTGAGGTGTAGTCTTTGTTAGTGTGATGTGACTGTGAGGTGCAGTCTCGCCCCTTATATAAGCCCTTCTTGTCATGTTTCCTGTTATAGTTCCTTGATAATGTGAGTAGTCACGAAAGCGCTTGGAATTCTTCTATTTTTTCATAGTGGTTTTCTTGCATATATATATATATATATATATATATATATAATCAAGACCGGCCGTATCCCCCTGAAGCAGTGACCTAAAAAAAGAAAAACAAAAGTTTTTCTTTTTAAATTTAGTAATTTATACAGAAGGGCTGAATTGCCCTAAAAATGTATCTTTTCAGAATGTTTTTTTTATCGACAGATTTGTTTTGTAAGTTTTTTTTTTATTTTCCCTCAAAACTTAACTTAAATTCACTTCTCTAATTTTATTTTTATATAATTTAGGTTAGTGTTGGGCAATACTAACCTATCTTAGTTTAATTAGCATTATTTAACATCGTTGAAATACATATCTTGAAATATAGATTGTATTTCGTGTAGTTATTTTAATATATTTACATAGGTGGTTCGAAAAAAACTATTGTTCCTTTATAAGCAAGGTCACAAGGTCTGCCTTAAGCAAGGTCACAAGGTCTGCCTTAAGCAAGGTCACAAGGTCTGCCTTAAGCAAGGTCACAAGGTCTGCCTTAAGCAAGGTCACAAGGTCTGCCTTAAGCAAGGTCACAAGGTCTGCCTTTAAAGCACGAAGTAACCTAGGTAAACACCATTCATTCAATTCAGAAAGCAGTGAAGAAATCTGGAAGAAAGTTGTTTCCATCTTCAGCGTAGAGATCCATACTTCCCTGATCTGGGAAACCAGGCTGCGAGACTCACGTTTGTATCGCAATTTGGACGGTGTATTGAGCCTCCTCCACCTCTTATCATGACTTAGCGGTTCACGTAACTATAAATATATAAAAATTAGTTACTTCCCTGAAGACAAACAAACGTGAGCTTGCGAAATTTCATTTTAAAAATTCTTAAGTAATTCTTTTTAAATTATTTCTAACATAAATTGCTGCACGTGAAAACCATAAAAAATGGATTTGTTTAAAGCTATAGGAAAGATGGTAATATCGGCAGAACACACGAGGCTGTCGAATCTTTAAACATCCAGAATCCTGAACAATGAATGCTATGGGACCCACTACACGATGTGTGTATGGAACATTAATGAGTATAAAAAAACAGGTTGTCAAAAGATTAACACTGGATTACAACAACAATCAAAGAGTACGCAACCTCATTTTGAAGCCCACCTGATAATATATGTGTTCAAAAAGTAATAGAAGGTTCAAAAGTTTGCAGACACAGACAGACACACACACAAGGTGGTAATTGCAGTGATATTTAACCTACCACAGAACAGCTGGAGGCCAAGGCAAGAATATGATGAGCAACAGAGCGATGGTTGACACAATGGCTTAAGTGGCCAGAAGGGCTCATGCGAGCAGGGCAAAGCTGCTGATTGTGGGAGACTTCAATCACAAAAAAATTGACTGGGAGAACCTGGATTCACATGGGGGCCCAGAAACGTGGAGGGCTAAGATGATTGAGGTGGTACTGGAAAACCTCATGTACCAACACGTAAGGGACACTACCAGAGAGAGAGAGGGAGGAGAGGACGAACCAGCGAAAGTGGACCTAGTATTCTCCTTCAGTAGTGCAGATATTGAAGATATCACATATGAAAGACCCCTCGGGGCCAGTGACCACATGGTTCTGAGCTTCGAATACATAGTAGAGTTACAAGTGGAGAGGGAACCAGGAAGGGCAGGACAAATGAAGCCAAACTACAAGAGAGGGGACTACACAAGCATGAAGAATTCCCTGCACGAGGTTCAGTGGGACAGGGCACTGGCAGGGAAGTCAGTAAATGAGATGACGGAATATGTGACAACAATATGCAAGGAAGCTGAGGAGAGGTTTGTACCCAAGTGTAACAGAAATAATGAGAAGGCCAGGATGAGCCCTTGGTTCACTCAAAGGTGTAGAGAGACCAAAACCAAGTGTGCTAGAGAATGGAAGAAGTATAGAAGGCAAAGAACCCAGGAGAATAAAGAGAGCAGTCGTAGAGCCAGAAACGAATATGCACAGGTAAGAAAGGAGGCCCAACGACAATACAAAAATGACATAGAAGTAAAAGCCAAATCTGACCCGAAGCTGTTGTACAGCCATATCAGGAGGAAAACAACAGTCAAGGACTAGGTAATCAGGCTGAGGAAGGAAGGAGGGGAGATGAAAAGAAACGACCGAGAAGTATGCGAGGAGCTCTATATGAGATTCAAAGAAATGTTCACAGAGGAGACAGAAGGGACCCCAGAAAGACGGAGATGTGGAGTATACCATCAAGTGTTAGACACAATACATACAACCGAGGAAGAAGTGAAGAGGCTGCTAAAGGAGCTAGATATCTCAAAGGCGATGGGGCCGGATAACATCTCTCCATGGGTCCTGAGAGAGTGAGCAGAGGCGTTATGCGTGCCACTAACAATCTTCAACACATCTATCGAAAAAGGACGACTACCTGAGGTATGGAAGACAGCAAATGTAGTCCTAATTTAAAAAAAAAAAGACAGACACGAAGCATTAAACTACAGACCAGTGTCACTGACATGTCAAGTCATGGAGATTATTAGAAGAGTGGTGGAGCACCTAGAAAGGAATGAGCTTATCAACGACAACGAGCACGGTTTCAGGGATAGGAAATCCTGTGTCACAAACCTACTGGAGTTCTAAGACAGGGTGACAGCAGTAAGACAAGAGAGAGAGGTGGGTAGATTGCGTTTTCTTGGACTGTAAGAAGGCTTTTAACACAGTTCCACACAAGAGATTAGTGCATAAGCTGGAGTACCAGGCAGGTATAACAGGGAAGGCACTGCAATGTTTCAGGGAATACCTGTCGGGAAGACATCAGTCATGGTACGAGACGAAGTGTCGAGTGAGCGCCTGTGACGAGCGGGGTTCCACAGGGGTCCGTCCTAGGACCGGTGCTGTTCCTGGTATATGTGAACGACATGACGGAAGGAATAGACTCGGAAGTGTCCCTGTTTGCAGATGATGTGAAGTTGATGAGAAAAATTCAATCAGAAGAGGACCAGGCAGAACTACAAAGGGATCTTCACAGGCTGCAGGCCTGGTCCAGAAACTGGCTCCTGGAGTTCAACCCCACCAAGTGCAAAGTCATGAAGTTTTGGGAAGGGCAAAGAAGACCGCAGACGGAGTACAGTCTAGGGGGGGCCAGAGACTACAAACTTCACTCAAGAAAAAGGATCTTGGGGCGAGTATAACACCGGGCACATCTCCTGAGGCGCACATTAACCAAATAACTGCTGAAGCATATGGGCGCCTAGCAAACCTGGACCCTATACACTGTGTATGTCAGGCCTGTATTGAAGTATGCAGAATTAGTTTGGAACCCACACCTAGCCAAGCACGTAAAGAAGCTAGAGAAAGTGCAAAGGTTTGCAACAAGACTAGTCCCGGAGCTAAGGGGCATGTCCTACGAGGATAGGTTAAGGGAAAATGACCTGACGACACTGGAGGACAGGAGAGATAGGGGGGATATGATAACGACATATAAAATACTGAGAGGAATTGACACGGTGGACAGAGACAGAATGTTCCAGAGATGGGACACAGCAACAAGGGGTCACAGTTGGAAGTTGAAGACTCAGATGAATCACAGGGATGTTAGGAAGTATTTCTTCAGTCACAGAGTTGTCAGAAAGTGGAATAGTCTGGGAAGTGATGTAGTGGAGGTAGGATCCATACATAGCTTTAAGATGTATGATAAAGCTCATGGAGCAGGAAGAGTGACCTAGTAGCTACCAGTGAAGAGGCGTGGCCAGGAGCTGTGAATCGACCCCTGCAACCACAAGTAGGTGAGTACAACTAAGCGAGTACACACACACACACATGAGGAATTTATAGGATAGACAATGAAAGACGGGAAACAGGAACACGAGGGCACAACTGGAAATTAAAAAATATGAGTCACAGGGATGTCAGGAAGTATTTCTTAAGCCTTAGAGAAGTCAGAACGACGTAGAATGGCCTGGAGAACGAACTGCTAGAAGCAGGATCCATACATAACTTTAAAAAGAGGTACGATAAAGCTCTCAAAGCCAGGAGAGTAAACCTAGTAGCGACCAGCGAAGAAGCGGGGGCTAGGAGCTGAGATTCGATCCCTGCAACCACAGATACGTAGGTACACACAAAAACACAGACTACTTGCCACACAGATTCAAGCTCCAGTGCACATCAACATTCAGTTCACAACAATGACACAGCGTAAATTACAGAGGAGACTAGGTTGCGCAGGGTTGTAAATATCGCACTCTGGGAGTATACAAAACAGAGCCGTTAACGCGCCAGCTCACAGCCACTACACAATAACATACATGAAGTAATTTGCCCTCAAAACTTAATAAAACACACTATGTCACGGTGGTGTCTGTAGTGGAATTGAGCTCCAACCCTTGGGCACCTGCCTTATTGATTTCTCACGTGTCGTTACTATCCGTTTATCATTATTCTGACATTAATTATATACGGAGTTAGCCCTGTGGCCTGGTCGCTAAAGCTCTTGCTTCACACGGCGAGGGTGTTTCTTTACACCGGTTGTCTATGTTCACCCATCAGTAAAATGGGTACCTATGAGTTAGTCGACTGGTGTGGGTCGCATCCTGGGACAAGGACTTAATTTGCCCGAAATGCTCTGCATAACAAGGGGCTTTCTAAATAGTAGTATGTCATTGATGTACATGTAGTTGTAGTAAATAAAGATATTATTATTATATTATAGCTCATTTGCATTTCTCGTTTCACTTGTGTCCCCTTCCTATGCTCTTTTTTTTTTATGTCAGAAAGTCTTTTTCCCTGAACTCCATCCATGCTCCGAGTATCTCTGTTGTAAATGTGTCCTCTCGTCACTTAACCTTCTGTCATTAAGTTTAGTTCCTTTAATGCATTTTAATACCTAGGCTTTTTTGTTCTGGGGCCGGCTTTGTGTGTGTGTGTGTGTACACTCACCTATTTGTGGTTGCAGGGGTCAAATCGTAGCTCCTGGCCCCGCCTCTTCGTTGGTCGTTATGTTTATCGTACCTCATGTACTCACCTAGTTGTGGTTGCAGGGGTCGATTCACAGCTCCTGGCCCCGCCGCTTCACTGGCCGCTACTCGGTCACTCTACCCACTCCATGAGCTTTATCATACCTCTACTTAAAGCTATGTATGGATCTTGCCTCCACTACATCACTTCCCAGACTATTCCACTTCCTGACAACTCTGTGACTGAAGAAATACTTCCTAACATCCCTGTGGTTCAACTGAGTCTTCAACTTCCAACTGTGACCCCTTGTTGCTGTGTGTGTGTGTGTGTGTGTGTGTGTGTGTGAGAGAGAGAGAGAGAGAGAGAGAGAGAGAGAGAGAGAGTGACTTGAGGGAACATCCATGTGAGAATAACACATGTTGTGAAAATAGAAAATACTGGCATTTGTATATTTAACTTTGTTTTTTGGTAGGATTCGAAGCTGCAGACAAAAGAAAAAACGCGAGAGTATCTGACTACAAAATGCAGGTTACACTCAGGTAACACCTGACAAATGCAGGTTACACTCAGGTCACACCTGACAAGATGCGGGTCACACTCAGGTCACACCTGACAAGATGCGGGTCACACTCAGGTCACACCTGACAAGATGCGGGTCACACTCAGGTCACACCTGACAAGATGCGGGTCACACTCAGGTCACACCTGACAAGATGCGGGTCACACTCAGGTCACATCCGAAAGTCGAAAAAATGTTTGACGGGGAATATCGGTTTGGCTTAGCCACTGAATATTCCTCCTCTTGGTTCTACCTCTCCCTACTTCCTCCTCCTCCTGCTGCTGCTGCTGCTGCTGCATTACATTTGGATAATCAATGTGCGAGTTATGCGCAAAGGCTCGGCGGATCCCGATGAAAAGAGGCACACCAAATCCTCTTCCACTTATTCCAGAGAAAAATCCCTGTCTCCTGGTCCAGACGATGGTGGACCATCCTCTGGTCCAGACGATGGTGGACCATCCTCTGGTCCAGACGATGGTGGACCATCCTCTGGTCCAGAATGATTCTTTGTTCGATTTGTCTGGAAAACAAAACTCGTCCTTTAATGGGCCCTAAGGAGGAATATAATTCTTTCCGTTTGGAAGCTTCGCTAAAGTCACCAGCGGAAAGATTTTCAACACCTTTCACTACCCTGCAAAATGTTCTGATAAAAATCATAAAACACTATTTATACTCAATAGAAAGAGGAAGGGGAGGGGAATAATTTTATTTTCCCTAGATTATACATGCAAATTTTAAAGAATGGTTTGCAGTCAAACAGGTTTCCTAACGTTATAGGTATCTGTAGCCGAGTGGTTTAAAGTATCATGTTTGGAGCGAAGTCACACTTGTGGACATCTACCAACGTGGCTGAGATTCCTGCTGGCTATGATTTTTTTTTTTATTTTAGCTATTTTTTATATATTTTCGCTAATTTCTGCGAGGTGCATTGAATATACATACAAACATACATTATATGCAGAACAAGCCCAATGGGGATGGAAATCGTTAGTTCTAGTTTCTTCGCACTCTCGTGTGTCGTCAGGAGCTATGCAGTTTTGGAAGACATCATCAGATAGGAGGGAAAATTCCTGAGGCAAGGCAGAAGGTATCAGTTGTAACCCACGTCATGGGCTGAAAATGATACCTACTTCCTTGCCTCGGAGAATTTCCCCTCCTATCTGTTGCTGTCTTGCAACACTGCATAGCTCCTGACGACGCACGAGTGCGAAAGATTTCCATCCCCATGTTGCTTGTTCTGCATTGTTAAGATATATATATTATATATATATATATATATATATATATATATATATATATATAGCTCTAGGCCCTTCGTGTTAAAATATGTAAGCTGCTTATGGGCTTTATATTCTTTATGCTTATTATATGTTTTAATATGCTGCCTGCATTTTCTGGCACTTGGCACCCATTTCTGTTATTCTGGAGAGTCTTTTTCCTGAACGAATCTGTCTGGACACCCTATTCATTTCTGCAACATTGTAAGCTGTGTTGATTGCAACATGACATGCCTTGAGTTATCATTTAACTCTCCATATGGTTATTTTGCATCTTTTTATCGTTCGTTAACGATTATTGCATATATATATATATATATATATATATATATATATATATATATATATATAATGCCGTGCTGAATAGGTTAAACTTGTGATTTTGGCTTTTATAGCAACGCTCTTCTTGCCGAATAAGGCAAGCGAAAATTTGTGTATGCAATAATTTCGCAAAAATCATTCTGAACCTAACGAAAAAATATATAGTGTTTGTTTATTATTAACTTATTGTAAACTTATCTAAAATATATTTAGTTTATTATTGTAACCACGAACAAGTGGTATTTAATCAATAACAACACTGCGATTAGCCGGAGGATAGAACCCGTGTTATTTTAGCCCGCCTCATGGTGAGCGAAAATTCACGACGCTCTAACCTACTGGACCATACAATCCTACTAACAACTTGAGCCTAGCGAACTAGGCTTGCTTCAAGTTGCGAGGACATACGATGGTGTGGGTGCTTCAGTCGCATTGTTATTGATTAAATACCACTTGTTCATAGTTACAATAATATGTATACTGCTTGTGGATACTAGTACACCAAATGGGTAGTAGAATGAAATTAGCTCTGAGTCTGAAGCATCCACACCATCGTATGTCCTCGCAACGTGAAGCAAACCTAGTTCGTTAGTTTCAAGTTGTTTGTAGGATTGTAATGGTCTAGTGGGTTAGAGCGTCGTGAATTTTCGCCCACCATGAGACGGGCTAAAACAACACTTATTCGATCCTCTGGCTAATCGCATTGTTATATTTAGTAGAATTAGGCTAAATTAATTATAATCAAAGAAAGCGCTAAACCGACAAGGGTTATGCAGTTAGGATAAATTAAATTGCGCTTGTTATAATAAGGTTATGTAGCAAAGTCACTATAAAATGATAAAAGAGGACTAATACAAGAAAATATAGTCTTTATTCATGAAAAATGAGTTACCTGTCACATACCTGAGAAAGATTTCAATAGTTTACTGCAGAAACAGACCGGCACGTGGCTTAGCTTTCCTGTTGAGAGTCTGATCACCTAATCTTTTAACATGCAGACATTATAGCTAGTCGTTAATCCCTCTAGTTTGTAATTAATTCTGATTTCAAAACTAATAACAAACCAAAGATTTTCTAAGAAGAGCTAATCAAATCTTCAAGAAGGTGTCAGCGAAAAGTTAAAAACAAAGCAACATCAGAGAAAATGGTGTGGGAAAGGAGCACTCTGCTCCTCGTTACCACAGAAGAGCTTGAACCACTTACAGGTAAAAAAATAAATGAAGAGCTAAACGTATATTTACGTACGCTTATGTTGCCTTGCTCTTGAAACTGTGTACTCATTAGAGCCGAAAATGGCGAGAACGTGGCGCCATATTCCATACTACAAATTCTGTACTGGAGAGGCTCCCTTTACGCAGGTGTGTCACGCACCACCAGGTGTGCAGTGACCTCACTCATCAAGTCAGTGGAGGTATGGTGTCTTCCCCATTACCTTGCTGAATCCTACCATCTGCTCTTTCCACTGTGTATACAATCACTGGTCCTATGTACCCAGCACCTAATATGAACACTATCCTTAGCACTGGTGAAGAGTGTACAAGTGTTGGCACCCAGCAGCCAATATGAACACTTTATCCCTAGCACTGGTGAAGAGTGTACAAGTGTTGGCACCCAGCAGCCAATATGAACACTTTCTCTCTGGCATTTGTTGTGGATGCAGAAGCGTTAGCACCTAGCATCAATCCTCCAATATAAACATAAACATAGTTCCAGCTACCCCAGTAACGGTGAAATTACATTCCTCCCCGTAGACCCGGGGATTTAACAACACCTATTATTTAAAAACATCTAGAATTTAACGAAACCTAGAATTTAATAGTTTTCATAATTTACCAGTTCTTTACATTCAACAGTTTTTGGAATTTAACATAGCCTAGAATTTTACTAATACCAGGTTAAATCTGTTTTATGATTTACCAAAATGTAGGATTTTACAGCTTCTTGAATTTAACGACGACCAGGATTTAAAATAACCAAAGATTCAACAACGCCAAGGATTTAAACCTTCACCACCCACAACACACATTCAACATCATTCAAAAAAGCATCACCACCTAAAACACTCTTATAACATTATTCAATAAACCATCAAAATCAAAATCCACACAACACCTTTTACTTAATCATCACCATTCACACCACAACACACCGAACACGTACAACTTACTTCAACATCACCACTTACAACACACCACTCACTATCGCAACCACCTACCCACAATACACATGTAACAACACCAATCACCACCGCTACACAACACACCCACTTTCTGAAGATCGCTCAGCTGCCACCAATATCAGCCTGGTGTGGCACACTCAATATAATAGAAGCAACGATGTGCAGCATGGAGAGTACTCCACAGTTACTGCCTCTCGTATCAGCAGCGCTCCCGCCTGTTTTATATTCCTTGATAGGGGGCAGCACTCATGCAGCCAAACATCACAAGAAAATCAACATCAGGCGAGGCCATCACGGTCCTGATGCAATGAAGGCAGAATTTCCCCGCTATCGCGATTCTGGGCTCGGAGGGAGTCGTAGGTGCTGGATGATAAACAGGTGGATGGAGGTAAGAGTGGAAAGGAAGGAGGGAAAAGAGGCAAAGTGGTGAGAAAAGGGAGGCTAGAAAACAGAGGCAGGAGAGAGTGAATGAGGGGAGGAAGGAGTAAATATGTAGAAAGTGGAGCAGATGGAAAGAGTAGAAAGTGGAGCAGACCAGGAGCGGGTGAAGAGAAAAGAGTAGCAGAGGCGTGGGAAAAATAAAAGGAGTAAATAAAAGGGTAGTAAGAAATATTACTACACATGAGCGACTGAAGAGTGAAAAATAATTAACTCGATATTTAACAAATAGGACCTTGTGAGTGTGGGAAAGGAATAGAATGATAGGTGGAGAAAGATACCTGGAGGATGTTTTCGGGGGGTCAAAGCCCCTGCGGCCCGGTCCCAAAGCAGATTTCATGGTGGATAAACGTCTGATCAACCAGACTGTTAAATACTGTTGACCGCACAAGAGGAATGGAAGAGAGGGGCGGGAGTGGGAGAGGGGCGGGAGTGGGAGAGGGGCGGGAAGGAAGAGAGATTACCCCCTCAAAGCAGGGTGGGTGATGGCCAGCTCCTCGACAAAGGGCAGAGTTTATTCATTTATCATATTCTTGCACTGCAAGGTAACATGTTTAAGTAGATGTTAGGAGAATTAATGTATCTCACCCCCCCCCCCCTTCCCCAAAGATTCGACCCGTGTTCTTTCGGTTGTGATAGAAGCACTCTACCACTTCAGGTAAGTCTACGTCTACGCTGCAAAGAGTATATTCCGAGCGTTGTGAGTGTCCCAGTGGTTCATCTGATTTGCTGACTCTTTGCGAGCAGAAAAATATCTGTATATTTGCAGGTAGCGTATTTCACTCGCCTGAGACAAGCAGTTGCAGGTTACATTTGCTACTGAGAAAAAACACGATGCTGGTCTCCCAAGAGCGTGAAGTTACCACTGGAGCTGATGCGCCAGTGAATGGTATTACAACTCAATAATGAAGCTGCTATGTTGAGAGTAAAATTGAACTCTGCCAGCCATTTCCGCCCATACTTTAGTTTAGCTAGTGGTGAACCCTGAAAGTAAAACAACAAAGAAACTTATAATATTAATGTACATCTTTAACTTGCTTGACAGTAGTAACTGAAAAACTTTGTACCCAACACAAGTTCGCTGACACCAAGAGTATTAATCTCTTTTTAGAATGTCCAGCTTCCCACTCCTGTCTCCGGTTTGTAGGAAAAGCGAAGGTCTACAAATGACGACCCATGTCAAGCCGTTGATGATCCACAAAGCTGCAGTTCGCTTCTTTTTTCTGTCTACAGTGAAGATGAAAAAAGAATAAAGATGTATGGACAGTGACTTGCAGAAATGGGCCAGTTATTGTATTTATAGTGGATGATGTTTAAGTTACTTTCATGTATTATTAAGTATTTGTGAGGCAGGACTTGCCGACAAATATGATACAAAGACACTACGGGCAGAGTAAACCTTTATTCAAAATGCAAACATGGGGACATTTTATTGGGAATAACATTTTATTGAGCGCTTTATTGTTTCCAATCAGCGCTGTATGACCCTTTTGGGTTTAGCTTTTAAATTAATTATAATAATAATAATAATATTGCTTCCAATAAACCTTTATTCAATTTAAACAATATTTGTTCTGCCATTTAAAAAAAAACTGCAATATTTACTTCCCTACAACACCTGCAGCCCTTTTGACAACATTTTATGAGCCATTTCTACATAGCCACATTTGTCATAATATTTCGCAAAATCCGTGTTCACAAAATGTTCAATTTTATTTTCCTCCGAGGCTTCCATAATGTTGTTATAGTGATCGTCAAGGACATTCCTTAGTATATAACAAGTAAGCTCACTTACAACCCTTGTTTCATACCATCTCATTCCTTTATACTTTCCGTCACGTTACGAACGTCAACTCGGGCTGTGGTGGTAGTGGTGGTGGCGGTAGTGGTGGTGGCAGTAGTGGTGGTGGCGGTAGTGGTGGTGGCAGTAGTGGTGGTGGCAGTAGTGGTGGTGGCAGTAGTGGTGGTGGCAGTTTGAGGGTAAACTGGTAATAAAGCTCTCATGGAGGTGAAGGTACTCATGGAACACTAGTATTTCCAAAAAGATAAATTCAATAATAAATTTCAAATGGCACATCAGTCAATTTTTCACCAACTGAAAATATAAGACATAAGCATTTATAAACACATTCAAATATTTATTTTAGCAGCAAGAAAATAAAATTTGCTATTAGTAAAAGACACATAGTAGACCGATTTTTTATTAGATTACGTTTCGCCCTAAACGGACTCTTTATTAAATTTGTATCAAATGGGTATCAAGTCCTATATAAACTTCATGGAGTCATATTTAGAAAGCAGGTTCATCTCGTTGTGCTTTGCTTGTTATGCACCTTGTTTGTCTAGTACCCATCATTTAGTACACGTCTCGTGATAAAAAGCAAAATAGATGAAGTAATATCCAGGAATGAGGTGAATGTTGGGTAACACGAAATAAGGGTCAGCAAGTAGGTCTCTCGCCCACACAACACGCAGAAGAAAAAGAGGAAAAATTAAGGTAAGAGGGGAAAAAAACGGAGGTGGAAGACGCAGCGAACTGATAAGAGGATGAAAAGCCGCAGAAAACAGTAAAAGGAAAGCTATATCAAAACTTAATAAAGCTTTTTATAATAAAGGCTTACGTTGTTTTGTGTCTTCCATCAAGGAGGAGGAGGAGGGGGAGGAGGAGGAGGAGGAGGAGGAGGAGGGAAGCGGGATGGAGAGTAAGGTACGAGACATTAGGAAAAAATCATACGGGAAAAACAAGCGAAGCCAAACAGCAAGAGAAAATTAGATACCCAAACGGGAGGAGCACAAAAGAAACACAAACGGGAGAAGCAAGCAAGAAACTCAAACGGGAAGAGCAAATAGAGAAACCCCCAACGGAAGGAACAAACAGAAAACCCAAACGGGCGAAGCGAACAGATCTCCAAACCGAGAATCAAATGTAAACTCAAACGGGGAAACTATGCAGAGGAAAAAAACGGAGGAAGCCAAACAAGAAGGCTTACTGGGAAACCAAACGTGAAGGACAGGCGGCTAATGCAAACAGAGTAAACTGGTAGTGCAAGCGATGGAGGCAGGTCAGAGTTGCCATAATAATACAAGTTAATGGAAGTATGTTGGTGCTCGCACAGCCACGTCCAGGTCAAGCCAGAGCCGACCCCACCCTGCCCCGGGCTACTTCCTGCCTCAATATCTGTGTATTAGCTAGCTCAGTCCGCTACAGCTGGCGTAAAGGGAACTGGAATAAGAGAAACTGGACTAAGGGGAAGCTGAGAGTGAAGGGAACCGAAGCAAACAGAACACTTAGTGTGTTTCATGCACGTTGTAATAATGTCTACCCTGTTCATTCTATACTTCAATATCATTCTATTATTTCATTATCAGTCCCTCATAATGCCCTCTTCGAGCTTAACTTGATCAGGCCTGGGCTCATGATAATGCTGCAAACTATGATTTGCCTGGCATACTATCTGAATACGGTTCAAAGAACCGAGTAATTATACTTACTCCTAGGACTTTTTCCTCGTGTGAGACATTCAATCACTTTTTTGGTTGTATTCACATCCCCTTGCCTATCTTCATGACTGAACTCCGGTAACCACTTCACAGATTTCTTCAGGTATTCTTGAAGAGTCCGTGCCAGTTTTCTCCCATGTTTGTATACATATCTATAACTGTATATCGTCTGTAACTAGGGTTAAATAAGATACATCTTTCTCCTAATGATCACTTACGTATATCAGGAACAATATGTGTCCCATAGCAGGATCAGTGTCCTGTAGCTCGGTTGGTAGCGCACTCATCTCACACACTGTGGCCCGTGGTTCGACTCCCGGTACGGTTGGAAAATATTGGAGATTTTGTCCTTAGGTTAGCCGTCGTTTGCTGCATCCTGGGGACAAAATTAACCTAATTGCCCGAAATGGTCTATATAACCAGGGGCTTTCTATACAATATGTCAATGATGTCAGCTAGGTCTGTGTAAGTTGTATCATGTACTTGTAGAAATAGTAATAATAATAATTATTATTACTACTACTACTAAGCCATGAGATAGCTCGTTGTTCACTTTCGTTTACTCTGATCCTTTCTCCAGAATAATCACTTTTCTTTCCCTTTGATATTTTTTGATTCATTGTAGTGGCTTTCCTACTATCTTCTCAAGTCTGCGGACTGACCTCAGGCATAGCAGTGTTAGACGCTTTCTTGCAGGTTAGAAAGGGATAGTCCTGCTTTATCTATGGTACTCTTGTCATGGAACTATCGCAGGTTTCTGAGATGAAATTTTCCGTGCTGGTCGTTATATCTTGAAAACTGCTTGACCAGTCTCCTTCAAATACTTTAGACAAACTGCAAGACAAAGAAAACGACCTGTTTTTAAAAATACCTGCCTATCCTACAATGATCTGTACAGTATTGCTACCTAATCACAGTTACTCTGTATAAAGTGTGACTACACATTTCTATAAACACATCAAAGGAATAGTAGTGCTTTTTACTGAGGAAAACATAAGAATATAGTATATAATGTGGTGTCCAGTTTAAATTAGTATTCATAGAGCCGTTACTAGCCTCACCAGCTAATACACCAAACGGGGAGTAGAATGAAATTAGCTCAGAGGCGCCCACACCACCGTATGTCCTCGGATCAAGGTAAAACACCTAGCTCTGCTGGGTGCTTGGTTCTTGTAGGATTGCGTGGTCCCGTGGGTTAGAGAGTCATGTGTAATTTTCGCTCACCATGAGGCCGGCCAAAACGACATGGGTTCGAATCTTCGGCTGGTCGCAGTATTGTTATTGATTAATACCATTTATTCGTGGTTACAATATATATATATGACCATGACCAGGCCTCCCGGTGGATCTTGGCCTGATCAACTAGGCTGTTATTGCTGGACGCACGTAGGCCAACGTACGAACCACAGCCTGGCTGATCCGGTACTGACTAGATATATGTCCAGCTCCCTATAAGTGACTGATGGACTGGTGTGTTTAGTAGCCCTAACAGCCTGGTTACACTGAGTTATCGACAAAGTGAATGACGTATCGACATGTACAGTGAAAAAGGTACACTAGTAAATTTAATTCTTAAGTATAACAACCGTACAAACGAACCACAGTTCGGAAGATACGCATCATGGAAACGAAGCAAAGGGAAACGGTACTTTTAAAGACTCAAACTATAGTACTAATTCGAAATCAACTGAATGCAGTTACAAGCATTGGAAATGAAATAGTGGCTAATGCAAAGAACACTGGCCACAATCAACAGAACATCCAAGTGTGCTGACACTATTCATGGAGGGTTAGTAGACATGCACCAACTGGTACATGAGAAACAGACGTCAATTTGAACCAAAAAAAATGCCGTCTCCTTAGGAAAAACACATGTCAATCCAAGACCTGTAAATACTTTCATAAAAATATGTGTCATCGTTATATAAGTAAAAAGCACATGATATAACCTGCCCTGCATTCTACAGAAAGGATACGAGGTGTGGGTTCCAAACTGGTGCTGCATACTCCAATATGGGCCTGACGTATGGAATATAGTGTCATGAACGACTCATTGCTTAGATTTCTTTAAGCTAGTCTTAGATTTGCCAGACGAGTATTTTGCTGCAGCAGTTATACAGTTGATGTGCTCCTCATGCGATAAGCGAGGTTTGTAGCCTTTACCTCCTGAGCATGTACTCCGTCTGTGGTCTTCTTTGCCCATCCCCCAATCTTCATAACTTTGCACTTGCTGGAGGCTTAATTCTAACAACTTGTCAGACCATACCTGCAGCCTGTCCAGCTCCAATTGAATTCTTTCCTGGTCCTCACTTGTTTGGGATCTCATTAATTTCACATTTGAGAACAGGGATTCGTCTGACTATCCTTTCCGTCATATCATTCACATATACAGAAACACCGGACTTAGACTGACCTTTGTGGAATCCCATTTGACACATGCACCCTCTGACACCTCTTCTCGGACTGACACACGTTTCCTTCCTGTCAGGTATTCCCTGATCCATTGTAGTACTTTCCCTCTTATTCCTGCCTGCTCCTCTAGTTTTTCAACCAGTCTCTTGTATGGTACTGTGTCGAAAGTCCAAGAAGATGCAGTCTACCCATCCCTCTCTCTTGTCTTACTTCTGTTATCTTGTCATACAACTGGAATAGGTTCGTGATCCATGATTTCTCTTCTTTGAAGCGGTGCTGGTTGTCGTGTATTAGTTCATTCCATTCTAGGTGCTCCACCATTCTTTTCCTCATAATCGTCTCCATAACTTTACATACATGTCAGCGACACTGGTCTATAGTTTAGTGCAGCCTGTCTCCTTTCTTAAAAATCAGGACTACATTTTCTGTCTTCCACACCTCAGGTAGTTGCCCTGTTTCTATAGATTTATTGAAGATTGTCGTTAGTGGCACACACAATGTGTTCACCTCATCCTCGGTTGCGTAGTGTGTCCAGCACTTGCTGGTGCACCCTACCACCTCGGTTTTCTGGGAGCCTATTTGTCTTCACTGTGAATACCTCCCTGAATCTTGAGCTGAGCTTTTCACATACTTTCTGGTGGTTCCCTGTGATTTGTGTGTGCGCGTGAGAGAGAGCGTGTGCGCGCGCGAGAATGTGTACGTGCGTGTGCGTGCGCCAGCGAGCGAACGACCAAGAGAATGAAAAAAAAATATATGAAGGTTGAATAGCAATTTCAAACAAATGCTATTTCTCTGCTCTACAATAATACTTATGACATAATAGCCAATATTCGGCCCATAAAAAAAAATGTTCATACCCAAATTTTCCCGAGCTTTGCAAAACGATACCGAGAAAAGAATATAGGAACCGACACTCATGTTACGGTTTAACTACACCCCTTTGATACAGTAAAAATGAATGACTTGCAGTACACTGCTGCAGGTGGGTGTTTGTCTCTCCGGGTGACCAGACACCGTCAAAAGCATTTTTTGAGGAATCAGTCACAATTGATGTTAAGTAAATTTAAATATTTACAAACAGGTCAGAGACCTTTTTTATGTGAATTACGAGGAAATATTATATAAGATACCCATAGCGTCAAGTGGATAAGAACGATAGTCTAGAACAGTGATTCCCAAAGTGGGCGGTATCGCCCCCCTGGGGCGATACCGCCCAGGGAGGGGCTTTGAGGAAAAATGGGGCGGTAGGGGGGCGGCAGGGTGGCATCAGAACCAAGGGAGTGTTTGTTTTACAAAATCTATATGGCAAAATCTAAGTCACAAACACTTAACACAAATGCTTTACAAAGAATAAAATTAATAACAGAGTTATACACGAAAACAGTTTTATTTTATTTTGTGGTTCGAGGTCGGAGTTAAAAGTCCGAACGTTTGTTCGGACACGCCACACGCCAGCCAGATCAGACAGCAGACACCGAGGGCACTGGTGGTGATCGGATTTTCACGTCTTCAAGGGCCAAGGCCCTAGGTTTGTACGCATTGCAAAGTTATCTTCAGTCTTCTAATGTACATTTTAAAGTATAATATAATCAAGATATGACTGAGTGGTAGTGATGGAGGGACGCCAAAGGGTGTGGAAGAGTTAATGTGCTAAGGCTGCGATTTGTAGTTCTTAAGTAAGACTCCAATTCTGTTCTATGTGATGAACTAAGCAACATCAAGCATAACACTGCGTATTTGTCAGATATATTCACAAAGTTCAACGAAGTTAATTTGCAACTGCAAGGAAATGAGGTTAATCTTATGAAAGTCAAATCAGCCCTTTCCAGTTTTCTGTCCAGGTTACAGCTGTTCAAACGTAACATAACCAGTCGTGAGCTCTTCCATTTTCCGAACCTCTCTGAACTGAAGAAGAACATACCAGACAATGACCTTCAAGTGTATTGTGCACACCTGAATGAACAGATTTCAGGATCCTTTTTTTTCCTTGCTTAAAATACCAGACTAGGTGATCAATCCATTCCTAGATATCAGCAATGAGGAAACAAAGGGTGCAGAAGAACTGATTTCACTTCAAAATGACACTGAGCTGAGGCCAAAGTTCAAAAAATCATATAAAGATTTTTGGTTACAAAAAAACATTTATTACAGCTACCCTGCACTATGGAACAAAGTTATGATGTGCTTTATTGCCTTCCCAACATCATATTTAGTAGACCGAGGTTTCAGTGCAGTCGCTAAGCTTCTTTCCAAGTAAAGAAACAGACTGAAAATTACCGAAGGAGGGATCTAAGACTTCTCCTTAGTGTCTTCAAGTCTTATGTTCACAAGCTCATGTTCCTGCACCACCCACATCCATCTCATTAAAATTGTGAAGACAATATAGTTACAGATGAGATGTAAATTTACCCTTTCATGTTAAATAAATTGGTTTACAATGCTAATTTATATTTGTGAAATAAATATGCTTGTTTATAGTGCTAGGATTAGTTGTTAATTTTGAATTTACAGTAAACCTAATACCAAGAAAGAGGTGTGTTCGTATGTGTGTCGGGGGGAGGGGGGGGGTAAGGCTTTTGGAATGTGCCTGGGAGTCAAGGGGCGGCAGCCTGAAAGTTTGGGAACCACTGGTCTAGAAACACACATTGGCCCTAGAAACTGAAGAGGAGAAATAGGTACGAACTATGGCATTCATTACTCTATAATTTGAAGGTTTTCTCTTCAGGATTTTAACCCCTGTGATGCACCTGTGACCGGTTTCAAGAGTTTCCCTACTTCCGCATATAAAGTTATTACAAACGCTTAGTGAGGAACCCACAGGGAAGGAACTCCACAAGTTTTCAACTCTTAATATATTCCTTATCAAAGGGCTGGGTTTACAACAAAGTGGACCTTGTCAGCTTCCACTGACTTAGTGAACATACGTGGCTCTTAAAAGAATGAAAAAAAAATTACTGTTTTACTCGATTCATTTGGATTTTAAATAGTTTCATAACTTTACAAATTAGCGTAAATCACACTCAAGAATGAAATAATGAGAAATAACATGCTAAACAAAGTTAAAGTGAGGACATTTATTACCTGTGTTTTCGGCATTATCAGCCATCATGGCCACAACTTGGTCATTATGACGATTGTGACTCGACAAATTTGTTCTTGGGCCAAATCTTTTTACCTTGGGGCAACCGCAAATAAGCGGGTTAATGAGAAAAGTTTGTAAATAAAGAGAGTGAGTGGTGGTGGTTAAGGGAAAGGAAGAAGAATGATGATGGTGGTGATGGTTAGTGGGAGAGGAGGGGGAGGAGTGGAATGATACCGGAGGGGAAAGGGTTAATGATGGTGGTAAGGGGTGGTTGAGGCCTGTGTTAATAGCTGAGAAGCTGAGGTGGTATTTGAGTTGGGATGATTGTGGTGGTAATATCTGTGGTGTAGAAACTGATATGGTGATGATGGTGATAGCGACGGTGTTGAAGGTGGTGCCTGCAGGGACACGCAGTTGTGACTTGGGAAAGTTTGTTGTTCATTATGGGGCACGTCAGTTCCCCCGTTTTCTAATATGTTATTTTTTCCCTTATAATTTATCCTGTCCATAATTACTATCGCATTTGCTTTGTCTGCTTTCGTAAGGTGAAGTCCAGGATCTTTCCTTAATTCATGGTATAACTTAACAAATCTTTGAGTACAATTGTGTTACGGAGGTCTGAATTAAGGAAAGATCCTAGATTTCTCCTTACGAAAGCAGACAAAGCAAATGCAATAGTAATTATGGACAGGGTAAATTATAGGAGAAAAATGAACATATTAGGAGACAGGGAAATTCACGCGCCTCTTAAACAGACTGTGCACACACTAGTGGTCTATATATGCCCTGTTTCAATATTTACCTGATAACCCGATCCTGTTGCTACTGTTAGAATGTGACATTTTGTTGATATTAGTATAGCAGAAGCTGTTGCTGTCAATGTTGCTACTATGGGAGCAGGAGCAGCTGTTAATGTTACTTCAGCTACTTGATAAAACATAATCTATCCCTTCCCAGCTATTATTTGACATTTCAGGTTCTCACGAGAATTTACTTTAGAAATCTAAAGGTTTTACTTAAGCTCTGTGGTTTGATTCCCAGAAGCAAAAAATATAACTAAATTTTTTGAAGAATAGTAATTAGCATTCCTATTCATTCGCCCACTTCGTCCTTAACCTGTTAATTAACATTCTGTAAAAGCACACTGGCGGTTAAAATACCGAACACAAATATTTCTAGAGTAAGAGACCTAGCATTTATTACCGAGACATTTTTCTCCCTTCAAAACAATGACGTCAACTACAGGTCATCGAGGTTTGGTGCTCCATAACAATGCAGCTTTTTACTGCTTGATCTTTTTATACTCTGGAAAATTTGCAATACAATGAGAGCACCCCGAGATACACTGAATTTTCATGAAGATTTAAAATACGGGCAATTTGGAATGGTAAACCCTTAATTGAACCAGTGCCACCCACCGGTTTCTGGGAAGATTTTATCTGGATCGTTAACCCGGAGGTTTAGTAACCCTGGATAAATGAAAAACTAAGCTATTGTGGTTTATTTCTGTTGGGTTCGTTTGATCTTCCACAGGATGTAACCCACAGTCGTTTGAAACACAGGTACCCACTTATTGCTATGTGAACAGGGGCAACAGATGTTAGGAAATACGCCCAACGTTTCCATCCTTCACAGGATCGAACTCGGGTCTTTCAACTGTGAGCCAAAAGCGCTACCACAGAGCATCGAGACAGAGGATTAAAGACTCTTCTTGTTAAGGTCCTCATACCTCTGCTATCCACATGTATAAAACATGCACAAACAATATTCATAATTAGAATACCTAACAGATATTGTATTGCTTCTAGGAGGTGGCAAGTGAAACAGACACGGGTGGTGACATTACCTAGCCCCTTTAATACTCTTGAAGCTCCCAGGTCACATTTTCACACCCCCACAAATTTTATTAAAGAACACGGAGCGTTACCAGTGTCGCTCCGTCCTAAGCTACTGATGGGAGAGCTATACACATCACTAGTGTTCCGTATTCTGTCCTAGGTACTGTCAGGGAAGAACTATAAACATAACTAGTGTTCTGTTCTAGGTACTGTCAGGGAAGAACTATAAACATAACTAGTGTTCTGTCCTAGGTACTGACAGGGAAGAAATATAAACATAACTAGTGTTCTGTCCTAGATACTGACAGGGAAGAACTACAAACATAACTAGTGTTCTGTCCTAGGTACTGACAGGGAAGAACTATAAACATAACTAGTTTTCTGTCCTATGTACTGACAGGGAAGAACTATAAACATAACTAGTGTTCTGTCCTAGGTACTGACAGGGAAGAACTATAAACATAACTAGTTTTCTGTCCTAGGTACTGACAGGGAAGAACTATAAACATAACTAGTGTTCTGTCCTAGGTACTAACAGGGAAGAACTATAAACTAGTGTTCTGTCCTAGGTACTGACAGGGAAGAACAATAAACATAACGTGTTCTGTCCTAGGTACTGTCATGGAAGAACTATAAACATAACTAGTGTTCTGTCCTAGGTACTGACAGGGAAGAACTATCAACATAACTGGTGTTCTGTCCTAGGTACTGACAGGGAGAACTATAAACATAGTGTTCTGTCCTAGGTACTCTCAGGGAAGAACTATAAACATAACTAAGTGTTCTGTCCTAGGTACTGACAGGGAAGAACTATAAACATAACTAGTGTTCTGTCCTAGGTACTGACAGGGAAGAACTATAAACATAACTAGTGTTCTGTCCTAGGTACTGACAGGGAAGAACTATAAACATAACTAGTGTTCTGTCCTAGGTACTGACAGGGAAGAACTATAAACATAACTAGTGTTCTGTCCTAGGTACTGACAGGGAAGAACTATAAACTAGTGTTCTGTCCTAGGTACTGACAGGGAAGAACAATAAACATAACGTGTTCTGTCCTAGGTACTGACAGGGAAGAACTATAAACATAACTGGTGTTCTGTCCTAGGTACTGACAGGGAGAACTATAAACATAGTGTTCTGTCCTAGGTACTCTCAGGGAAGAACTATAAACATAACTAAGTGTTCTGTCCTAGGTACTGACAGGGAAGAACTATAAACATAACTAGTGTTCTGTCCTAGGTACTGACAGGGAAGAACTATAAACATAACTAGTGTTCTGTCCTAGGTACTGACAGGGAAGAACTATAAACATAACTAGTGTTCTGTCCTAGGTACTGACAGGGAAGAACTATAAACATAACTAGTGTTCTGTCCTAGGTACTGACAGGGATACATTACACACATCACTAGTGCTCTCAGCTGTTCTGTCCTAGGTACTGACAGGGATACATTACACACATTGTAAACTAATGGATTATTCTCTGAACTGTGTAACACCGCTCAACCATCTATTAAATTAATAATGTGGAAACAAGTCACATTGTTTGTCATCATAGGATTGATGAAATCATATCCTTGGTTAAAACTACATAGTATACTATGTAAGTATGGATGTATACAAAAGTTTACTAGCAGGGCTGCATCTGTTTTTGTCACCACCTGCCTAGATAACTACAGTAACCATGTTCTCTTAAGCATAAGAATTAACAACTGAACAAGTTGGCTTCTACATTGCAAACTGAACTGTTATCTTTACATTTTAAATTTTATTCGAATTATGAAACCGGAGGGTTAGTAACCCAGGATAATCCAATAACGCCAATGTCATCAGACTGGCTTATTTCTGTTAGGGTCCTTAATCTTCTTCCCTAGGATGGAACCCAGACCAGTCGGCGAAACACCCAGAGGCCCATTTACTTGCAATGTAAACAGGAGCAATAGGTGTAAGGAAACATACCTATCGTTTCCATTCATGTCAGGGATCAAACTCCAGTCCCCTCTGTGAGTAAGCTACCAATTGAGCCCCGAGTACAACTACCCTAATGGCACTAAAGTTAACTTACGAAACCGAGCTTGACTCCTTGATGATTGTTGTTGCTGTCATCACTACAGGCACGTGCTTCACCTGACCAAAACATGCCCACTGAAGCCAGGTATAAATATAAAAAAATCAGAGAAGAATTAATATACAATTCTTACAGATTTCAGCACATTGAATTATCCTATATGATAAAGTTAATAAATTAGCCAAAGAAAGTATTTTAAAGGAAAAGTTGAATAAACATTACGTGTGTGTGTCAAGCACAGAAGAAAAATACGTAATGAAATTGAGTGCTTAAAAAGTGTCAGAAACCGGAGTAGATCTGTAACGCGCTATGATAATACTGTATGAACGTAGATAAGCAAATTTATGGAGCAACTTGTAATGTAAACAGAATAACGTACTAGCCAGACTTTCGCTTAGTTACAAGTACTTCTGGCAATTTGTTATACATACAGATGATGATCAAACTAAATGCAAAGTATATGGTTAGCCTTAAGATCATTCTTTTTAATATTATGTGCATGCTTGTCCACTCACTGAGATGTAGAGATAAACATCATAATAATCTATTTAATATGTCAAGGGATCTTAACAGTATAAATAAGATACCATATTATAACCAGTTGTCCAAAAATTGCTTGTAACTGATTAAACAAATTGTAAAGATATACTCCTGTTAACTCTTTTGGGGGTTTAGTTCCTAGGTCTTCGGCGCTACCGTTCACAGGATGGCTACCGTTCACAGGATGGCTACCGTTCACAGGATGGCTACCGTTCACAGGATGGCTACCGTTCATAGGACAAATATGCGGTGGACAATAAACTAGTAGCGTAGGTGGTCAAATCTAAACTCTGATCTAAGACTATCCATATATGTCCTCAAAAACCATTTTGTAATTTTTTTGTAGTCTGTATTTTCTCTCACTGTTTATACGAGTATGTTCGGTTTCTCGACCAATCAGCTCCAAGATGCTCGACTAATATTTAAGGAATTAAAGTATCTTTGACTGGCGTAATCAACAGGCGTAATCAACAGGCTTTATACCTAATAAAGTAATCAACCTTATGAGCAATACAGCGCCATCTCATTCATCTATTAACCCTAACTGGTATTGCATTATCTAAAAAATTCTATACTTAAAATATAAAACACCAGATCATTTCTAAGTGATTCACTGCAATTCAACTTGAACACTTTGGGTGTTAGTCTACATCTCTTGGATCTCGGTCTACCAACTAGTTTTAATACGCCCCTGAACTGTTGAACAGCAACAGCCTTACCAACAAGGCTGTTGCTACCTGCATGTTGTATGCCAAAGTGATCTAAAGTCATTATCTTAAGCAACTTTTAATTAACAGAAGAGTCAAGCTGAGGTTTATAATTTAAATCTTTGCAAAATTATTGATTTGAATTTTGTTTAGCATAAAGACTATCATGACTTTATTTATAATGTTTTAGGGAGGTAAATGTACTTAGTTAAAAGTTTATAATGTATACCTGCCACGAGATGCAGTTATATCAATGTTCATGACAGTTACTATTCTAGGGCAGCAACAAGAACGTATCTGGTTCACATTTGCAGCGCTCGACGGGGTCGTTTTAGCTATGAAAACACGCATTAAGACTACGGCTATCACCCCATTCCAAGGAAAACCACGGCGAGGGTGGATACAAGCTCCCACAGTAGAGGCCGATGTAAGCTCCCATAATGGGGTAGGATATTAGTTCCTACAGCTGGTTAGCACAAGACTGCACACGCGACACACCCATCTGTCACAGGTGGCTCATGATCAGCGTTATAAAACTTAAATGAAATCTTTTTAAATACTGAAGCCTGCCCTCCAAGCTTGCTAATGACGAACATAATAAAATCGTAGCACGAAGGGGAGGGGGTAGCTCCAGTTTCATGGATTAAGAGCACTTCAACATCAAAGCATCCCCTACAAGGCTTGACAATACTACAAGAACATGGTCTTCCATCTAATGGTTTGGCTACAAAGTGAGGAAACAGTAAGTCTTAATAGTAAATGTCAATGACCCTTAGACGCAGTGGATACCTTTATAAACGACAACGGTGTCGTTAATAAAGGCATCCACTCTAAGTGTTAGTTACTCCACATGATCGGTGTTTACACAGCATTCCTGTTGCAGTAAACGTCAGTATGTAACGTTACAGCGTGATTACGGGGAGTTACAGTCTTCATGACAGATACTGTTAAAGTAATCTGAGGTTCAGTGTTACAAAATGGATTGCGCACAATCTACCATTGTTGGGCTTCAGGCACGTGTATTACACGACTGGAAAGGGATTTATCCTGAACAAGCTAAACATATTTAAACACCACATATTTAACAACACGTTTCACCACATATTCCACCGGGGCTTAACAAGTATTGCACTTCCCCAGTGCGGTAACCATGACAATAAAACCCGCCATGCTGCCTGAATTTCGTTATTACCCTTGTATAATTACGTTTAATACTCTCACATAAAACTCTAATGTGCCAATTACGATCTAATTATATAAAGATCTGTTGCTCAGTCCCAGGGACCTAATTTCCTGTAAGATTAAGTGTTGAAACTAATACGAAGGTATCGAACTGGTGGCCCCCTGAATACGTGGCAATTATTATTATATAAATTGATTTCTGGAAAACAAACACACCCGAGCGGAAAATTTGAAGCCAATCAGAAAAGGCATTCTACAGTTATTGCACGGATTCCCATGACTGCAAGTTTCATAAAGTTTAGTACACTAACAAATTTTCCCGCTCAGCAACAAAATGTTATAGGTACTATCCTGCTTGTAATATGCACAAACTATTAAATACTGAAGCCAATGAGAAGAGGTAGACTCAAATATATTTAACATGATAAAACAGGAATAAATTTCACTATATTTTACATATAAATTGGCAAATGTAAAGTTACACATTTCAGTTTCACTTTCCGCCTTCATCGAAGTAGGAGGCATCTTTTATTTTAAAAGATTTAAGCCGAGCAGCAGAGGCTTTTCAAAGTTATCAGATCCTTTCCAGGAATCTGGAGATGAGTTTTAAAACCTTGGCTACAAAGCCCATGTAATTGCCAAAAGTTGCATGTATATTTTCCTAGTTACAGTACACCAGAGTTGAAAATTTAAAGCCGATCGGATGAGGCCTTCTCGCGTTACGACCGAAATCAAAACAAAATCTTGGAAGAAAATAGGTCAGGCAATTATTTTAAGGAGTCATTGACTGGTTGTACCAGTCAAAGACACCTTAAAACAGCGGTTCCCAACCTTTTCTATGTCCGGCACCCCCTAGGATATGTTTGATTAATATTGCACCCCTACATAAGTAATATCACACTTGAAGATGAAGTCACAAACTGAAGCAAATACAGTACTGAACAAACTGAACTCAAAAAATACGTTAATTCATTGCGTAAAATGCAAATATAAATTAAGCAATTACAAAAGTTTTTGGTAAAATAAACAGAATTGTGTTTTATATTAGGACTGTCGCACCCCCTGAAATGCCATCACGCACCCCTTGGGGTGCGTGCACCACAGGTTAGGATCCCTTGCCTTAACACTTCAAGTCCTTCATCTCGCCCATACAGTATGCGACATCAACGTTAAAGAAAGAACGAGACCAATTTTGACATTACATCACTGCCACAGAGCGGACCATCACACTGCTGCGGCAAAAACAATTTCACAAAACGTTCCTCCCTAGTCTCTTAAATGAAAGATTTAAGAACATAAGAATAGAGGTCCATTGCAGTAGGCTTACTGGCCCATGTTAGGAAGGTCCTTCTCACATCCAGTCCTACTTGGAAACCAGTACCTTCCTATATCCTTTCTAAATTTGATTTTATCCAACTATAATTTATTCTTCCAAGTTCTTTCTTGGTTAAATATCCTCAATACTCTACATTTCATTAATTTATATTTCCTTTATTTATATCTTTATTTATACTATACTCCTTTATATATAATGAATTTTTTCTTTATATCCTTATTTTATACCGCCTTTATTAATACTACATATATCCTTACCTTGTATCTTTTTTATTTAAATATTTATTATGTATCACCTTTATTTTTAATAAATCTTCTCTACAGAAAAATATCATGCTAAATTACCTTTAATAATGTCAGAGTGGATGCACCTTGGGCAAGCCAGTAAATAGAGAAGCAAACACATGTGGACAGGATAAAGCTCCACCCAAAGGAAAACGTCTTTAAATACTCTGTGCATATGATTGTAGATACAAAGTGGAGCTGGACATTCAATCAATCTTTCGTGGTCGGAGGATCTGCGTCTGTCTGTCTCTCTCCCAGAGCGGAAGTTGAGAGATTATCTCCATCTCCCCATCTCTCCTAATAAAAGCCCAGGAAAAATAACAGCAGTAAAACACTAAACTATTACTGCTCACACAATTATCTCCCAACCGAAAACTGCGACACTTCCTAATTGCCAGGTTTCTTTTTCTTCAACTTTCTTCTCAGGAAATGAGTCTATTTAGACATCGGGTTTCCCCCCCCCCTCCCCAAGATTTTTTCTGACAACGTGGGTGGAAAAGCGAGTGGCTGATGTGGTATAAATTGTGCGTGTATTATATAAACACATACGTTTAAGTATTCACAAATATATGTGTATGTATAAATGTTGATTATATATATATATATATATAATGTCGTGCCGATTAGGTAAAACTGGTCAATTAGCAAGAACTCATTTAAAATTAAGTTCTTTCTAAAAATTCTCTTTTATACGTTTAAAGATATATTTTTTTAAATTATGTTGATGTAAAAATTTTTAATTTTGAACCAAAAGAATCTTAGAAAACTTACCTAACCTTATTATAACAAGCGCAATTTAATTTAGCCTAACCCAACTAAATATATTTTAGATACTTTTACAATAATTTAATAATTAACAAACACAATGAAATATATTTTTTTCGTTAGGTTCAGAATGATTTTTGCGAAATTATTGCATACACAAATTTTCGCTTGTCTTATATGGCAAGAAGAGCGTTGCTATTTAAGCCAAAATCGCAAGTTTTACCTAATCGGCACGACATATATATATACATACATATATATATATATATAGTAATGGAATCACGAAAGTCTACCTGGAGGGTATTCCGGGGATCAACGCCCCCGCGGCCCGGTCCACGACTAGGCCTCCCGATGGATCAGCGCCTGATCAACCAGGCTATTACTGCTGGCCGTACGTAGTCCAACATACGAACCACAGCCTGGCTGATTCGGCACCGACTTTAAGTATCTGTCTAGCTCCCTCTTGAAGGCAGCCAAGTCTATTGGTAATTCCCCTTATGCATGGTGGGAGGCTGTTGAACAGTCTTGGACCCCGGACACTTAGTGTGTTTTCGATTAATGTACCAATGGGGCCCCTACTTTTCATTGGTTGTATTTTGCACCGCCTGCCCAGTCTTTTGTTTTCGTAGGGAGTGTTTTCTGTATGCAGATTAGAGACCTTTCCTTCTAGGATTTTCCAGGTGTAGATTATGATGTATCTCGGTCTGCGTTCCAGCGAGTACCAGTCAAGTGCTTCCAGGCGTTCCCAGTAGTTAAGGTGTTTGACGGAACTTATACGTGCAGTAAAGGTTCTGTGTACATTCTCTAGATCTGCAATTTCACCTGCTTTAAATGGATATGTTAATGTAGAGCAGTATTCCAGCCTAGAGAGAACAAGTGATCTAAAAAGGATCATTGGCTTCGCATCACTTGTTTTAAACGTTCTCATTATCCATCTTATCATTTTCTTCGCAGTTGTGATCCTTGAAAGTGAGATCCTCAGACATTACCACTTCCAGGTCCTTCACATTATTTTCTCGCTCAATTTTATGATTGGAGTTTGTAGTATACTCAATTCTAATTATTATCTCCTCCGGTTTTCCGTAAGTGGTACTGAATCATTTACCAAACTACGCCAAGCCGGGATTAGATTCTGCGTCTGTGACTTGAGGCGGGAGAATGAGACGCAGGATCTAATCCCGTGCCTGAGGTGGGTTGAGTTCCAGCTCATGGCCCAATCATTTAACGTCACCCACAATTTATTCCTAGAGTACTAGATTCTTCTCGTATCTAACTTGGAATCTATGTTATGGCATTTATAACCTCTATCTGATCATCTAGGGTTCTCGGTCACTGCACTTATTCTCAGTGTATTGGTTCATCTGGGTGTTTAACTTCTATACACGCCTTCGTGTTCTTATCTTTCCTGTGTTAGTCACTGCCCCATACCGTCACTACCCCCACACCGTCACTACCCCACACCGTCACTGCCCCCATACCGTCACTGCCCCCATACCGTCACTGCCCCCAACCGTACACCCCACACCGTCACTGCCCCACACCGTCACTTCCCCCAACACCGTCACTTCCCCCAACACCGTCACTGCCCCCCACACCGTCACTGCCCCCCCACACCTTGATAACCTTGTCACATGTCAACAATAAAGATGAACCATGATTCAAGAACAGTGTTGTTGTCACATTATGGACCTAGCAGGAGATTAAAACTTACCTACGTGTACCAGAAATCATAAAAGTTCTTCCAGTAATCTAAGATGAAGGAACTTTCTGTCTCCTTCCCCTCCATCTAAACTAATTTTGTCTCCTTCCCTCCATCTAAACTAATTTTGTCTCCTTCCCTCCACTAAACTAATTTTGTCTCCTTCCCCTCCCCTAAACTAATTTTGTCTCCTTCCCCTCCCCTAAACTAATTTTGTCTCCTTCCCTCCCCTAAACTAATTTTGTCTCCTTCCCCTCCCTAAACTAATTTTGTCTCCTTCCCTCCCCTAAACTAATTTTGTCTCCTTCCCTCCCCTAAACTAATTTTGTCTCCTTCCCCTCCCCTAAACTAATTTTGTCTCCTTCCCCTCCCCCTAAACTAATTTTGTCTACTTCCCCTCCCCCTAAACTAATTTTGTCTCCTTCCCCTCCCCCTAAACTAATTTTGTCTCCTTCCCCTCCCCCTAAACTAATTTTGTCTCCTTCCCCTCCCCTAAACTAATTTTGTCTCCTTCCCTCCCCTAAACTAATTTTGTCTCCTTCCCTCCCCTAAACTAATTTTGTCTCCTTCCCCTCCCCTAAACTAATTTTGTCTCCTTCCCTCCCTAAACTAATTTTGTCTCCTTCCCCTCCCCTAAACTAATTTTGTCTCCTTCCCCTCCCCTAAACTAATTTTGTCTCCTTCCCCTCCCCTAAACTAATTTTGTCTCCTTCCCTCCCTAAACTAATTTTGTCTCCTTCCCCTCCCCTAAACTAATTTTGTCTCCTTCCCCTCCCCTAAACTAATTTTGTCTCCTTCCCTCCCCTAAACTAATTTTGTCTCCTTCCCCTCCCCTAAACTAATTTTGTCTCCTCCTCCCTAAACAATTTTGTCTCCTCCCTCCCCTAAACTAATTTTGTCCTCCCTCTCAATTGTCTTCCTCCCCTAAACTAATTTTGTCTCCTTCCCTCCCCTAAACTAATTTTGTCTCCTTCCCCTCCCCTAAACTAATTTTGTCTCCTTCCCCTCCCCTAAACTAATTTTGTCTCCTTCCCCTCCCCTAAACTAATTTTGTCTCCTTCCCTCCCCTAAACTAATTTTGTCTCCTTCCCCTCCCCTAAACTAATTTTGTCTCCTTCCCCTCCCCTAAACTAATTTTGTCTCCTTCCCTCCCCTAAACTAATTTTGTCTCCTTCCCCTCCCCTAAACTAATTTTGTCTCCTTCCCTCCCCTAAACTAATTTTGTCTCCTTCCCTCCCCTAAACTAATTTTGTCTCCTTCCCTCCCCTAAACTAATTTTGTCTCCTTCCCCTCCCCTAAACTAATTTTGTCTCCTTCCCTCCCTAAACTAATTTGTCTCCTTCCTCCCCTAAACTAATTTTGTCTCCTTCCCCTCCCTAAACTAATTTTGTCTCCTTCCCTCCCCTAAACTAATTTTGTCTCCTTCCTCCCCTAAACTAATTTTGTCTCCTTCCCTCCCTAAACTAATTTTGTCTCCTTCCCCTCCCCTAAACTAATTTTGTCTCCTTCCCTCCCCCTAAACTAATTTTGTCTCCTTCCCCTCCCCTAAACTAATTTTGTCTCCTTCCCTCCCTAAACTAATTTTGTCTCCTTCCCTCCCCTAAACTAATTTTGTCTCCTTCCCTCCCCTAAACTAATTTTGTCTCCTTCCCCTCCCCTAAACTAATTTTGTCTCCTTCCCCTCCCTAAACTAATTTTGTCTCCTTCCTCCCCTAAACTAATTTTGTCTCCTTCCCCTCCCTAAACTAATTTTGTCTCCTTCCCCTCCCTAAACTAATGTCCTTCCTCTAATTTTGTCTCCTTCCCTCCCTAAACTAATTTGTCTCCTTCCCTCCCCTAAACTAATTTGTCTCCTTCCCTCCCCTAAACTAATTTGTCTCCTTCCCTCCCTAAACTAATTTGTCTCCTTCCCTCCCCTAAACTAATTGTGTCTCCTTCCCCTCCCCTAAACTAATTGTGTCTCCTTCCCCTCCCCTAAACTAATTTTGTCTCCTTCCCCTAAACTAATTGTCTCCTTCCTCTAACTAATTTTGTCTCCTTCCCTCCCCTAAACTAATTTTGTCTCCTTCCCTCCCTAAACTAATTTGTCTCCTTCCCCTCCCCTAAACTAATTTGTCTCCTTCCCTCCCCTAAACTAATTTGTCTCCTTCCCTCCCCTAAACTAATTTTGTCTCCTTCCCTCCCCTAAACTAATTTTGTCTCCTTCCCTCCCTAAACTAATTTTGTCTCCTTCCCTCCCTAAACTAATTTTGTCTCCTTCCCTCCCTAAACTAATTTTGTCTCCTTCCTCCCTAAACTAATTTTGTCTCCTTCCCTCCCTAAACTAATTTTGTCTCCTTCCTCCCTAAACTAATTTTGTCTCCTTCCCTCCCCTAAACTAATTTTGTCTCCTTCCCTCCCCTAAACTAATTTTGTCTCCTTCCCTCCCCTAAACTAATTTTGTCTCCTTCCCCTCCCTAAACTAATTTTGTCTCCTTCCCCCCCTAAACTAATTTTGTCTCCTTCCCTCCCCTAAACTAATTTGTCCTCCTTCCCTCTCACTAATTTTGCCCTTCCCCTCCCTAAACTATTTGCTCTTCCCTCCCTAAACTAATTTGTCTCCTTCCCTCCTTCTAAACTAATTTTGTCCTTCCTCCCTTCTCCATAATCTGTCCTCTTCCCTCCTCACTAATCTTCTCCATTCCTCTCCACTAATCTTCTCCTTCCCTCCCTCCCCTTCTCCCTTTCTCCTCTCACTAATCTCTTCCTTTCCTCCTCTCACTACCTCTCACCTCAATCTCTTTTCCCTATTTTCCAAACTCCTCACTTCCCTTGTATCTTCCCTATTCTTCACCACCTCTTCACCTCCCTCACCATTGTCACATTCTAGTTTAAACACCTTCCCTCTCCCCTGGTCACAGCCGCGCCACCCACATAAAAACTTATTCTTTTGTAAGTGTTCACGGATTCCCGGTCTGGCGCCTCTGTGCTAAACCCTGGAGAGGGAGGAGAGGGTAAGGAAGGGAGGAGAGGGAAAGGAAGGGAGGGAGAGAGAAAATAAATATTGAGGGAGGGGAAGAGAAAAAGGAAGAGAAAGTGGGGAGGAATGAGAGTGTACGGGAAAGACAGATAGCAGAGGACTTGGAAGTCCATAACGAAGCTGTCTATCTAGATTAAGAACCGTCATGTATTATCTAGAATAGTAAAGCAGAAGGTTCTCTCCTCATCCTCCAATTCCTCTGGTCACTGGTGACATTAAATGATGAGAAAAATATATCATACCATACATGTAAACTGGCATGAAATTTACAGGAAGTAGAAGTGGATGAGAGGAATGGGCTACAGAGAGAGAGAGAGAGAGAGAGAGAATCATTAACCCTGCCATGAATGTCAGTGTCTAAGTGTTAAGTGTGAGATGCAAAGAATCTTCATTAATACATTCAGAAATAAATAAAATAGAGTATTGTTATCATGTACCTTTGCCCGCACCCCAGAAACCTATTTATTAGTACCATAGGTGCGTAAATCAAGTACAAGAACTAACACAGTCTGCCACATTACTACCTGCCTGGCACCAGGAAGTGACATTCTGCCACAGTGCTACTTGTCTCAGTGGGATATTCACAATCAGGACGTGAAAATCTTTGCTACCTATTTTATTTTCTCAAAACTCCTCAGAACGGAATTACAGAAGGTGTGTTTATTCACGTCCAAAACTGATTCTTAATGAGAAGCGCTGCGAGTCACTCAACCTATGAGGCTCCGTCCTCAATCCACTAATCGAGACACGATAGTTCTTCAGTAAAAATACTGTGATCGTTATTGCACAGTGGTGGTTTTAGAGGATCGTCACTGCCCAATGCCCACGCCCAACGATACCTTTCTGGGATACCTAGCTGTACGACCCATCCAGGTTTAGCGTTTGTTTTCTAATATAACTAGAGTAGCCTGTGCTACCTAGCTTAGCATTATAACTATAGCAACTTATGCTATCCAGCTTAACAATATAATTATAACCTGTGCTTAGCAATGCAACTGTCAACAAGCCAGAACATAAGAGCTTTCTAAGGTACCGCGCAGCTACACTCAAGTCTCCTGTACATACTTATCTAGCGCTCGTCTCTTTATTCATTGATCTTGTGTAGGCGTGTTGCCCATCCCAATACTTGTCATTTTTTAAGTCGTGGAGATCATCAGGGTAAATGGACGCAACAACAATACAGAATGACAGGTAGTGTCAACATGCACGTTGGAAAGACACTTGATGCAAAATATAGTTTTAATATATACAACGCTTCGCTTTGTGTAGAGCTTTTATCAAGAAATGTCTTGATCAAGCTGTATACAGAACGAAACGTTGTCTAACAAAGGTTTACTTTGCATTGTGTCTCGTACAATTACAGAATTATTTTACCAGATCAAGCAACTCAAAAATCTTACACTAGAACATCACATATAAGTATATTCCGCCAGTGAATGTTTCATGTCGGAAGAGGCGGTAGAATTATAAAAACAATCCTATAATTCTGAGCATTAAATTAAGAATACTTCCAGCAGCGACTGCAATACCCAACTGAAACAAAGTATTACCAGTCACAACGAGAATTAACGCTAGGTTTGGCAAGATTTATCGCAAGATTTAACAAGAATTAATTAAAGATTTAACAAGAATTATCTCTAACTTCAACACGAATTGTTGTAAGCTGCAACTGGAATGATCAGATTCACATTTAAGTCGTACAAAGATATATCTGGGTTTAGATTTATGCAACATATGGACCAATGCACGACAAACACGGTGACCACCAAGCTGTGCCTACTAACCAAAAGCTTTCACATAAATATGAGGTTATTAATGTGGCACGGCAGTGTAATTATCACTAAATGCACAAAGAATGATCACAGGTCGCAGCAATAATTAGCGCAAATTACAAAAGAATTACCAGCGGTGCAACAAGAATGATGACTATAGTACAACATTTATTACGTTTACTTGCAAGAGGAAATAAAACAGACTGCAACAAAAAATACGTGTCTGCAACATGTGTTATCATAGGCAACAGCAATAATTATCAACTGCAACCGAAAATAACACCAGTACTGGCATCTATTCCCACTAGTAACACAATCACCAGCAACAGCAGGGATTATCACACTCACAAAAATAATCAGGGATTATTCATGGCTACAACTCTCGCTACGTGTAACAGTCACTCTTCACTTTCTTCTGCTCGAGGTCAGTCGATACCTAAAGGTTGGTTAGTTAAAGGGGTTTAACGTCTATCGACTACACTAAGGTTATTAAAGCTGCTCGTAACCTTTTCACCACCAAACAAGAATACTTTTACCGCTAAAATGGTGATTAAAGTCCCAGCATATATACGCTGAGAAGAATACACCTCTCGGTGTATATATCTTGTATCGAAGAAGAATTATAAGATAAAAGAAAGTTGTCCTGTTTTAACACTTCGCGCAGCCACCGGTCAGCCGCCATGATCGACACCCTGCTAGCGTAAACAGTTCCCAACTATATTTTCCTTGTCAATGAGAGCTGTGCGCTGGACTAACTCGTGATGCCAGGCTGTGTTCACTCGTAATACTGCACTGCTGGCTATTGCAGAGCTCGTGAAACAACGTGAATCCGAAATTTACGGTTTCAAAATTCGGAGGTTGCAAGGAATACGTTTTCGAGCTTTTGATATTTAGACCCGTGATTCGAATCCCTGCGTGGTTCACGCATACTGAACTGCCCATCAAATTAACTTGTATAGCCGTGTTGGAGTTGAGCGCTTCACGGCGAGTAATATTTACTCTCATGTTATCAATATGGACAACTAAACAATGTATGCATAAATATATATATTACATATATACGCACATGATAAGCTTGCGCTACAGATTGAATTAAATTAGTTTGCTAACTTGTGCTGGGAATTTGTTTTGGAACGTTGTACAGCGAATAATACGTAGCTAAGACACCTGACTGGTTCCCCAGAGGCAGAATTAACACCAGACTCGTTTACCAGAATAAGATGTGACACAAGACTGGTTCACCAAAGGCAGATGTTAAACCAGACAGGTTCACTGGATCCAGATACATGAGACAAGGCCCCAAGAGCTATATCTCAACCTTTAGAGAAAATTACGTGAGCAGGAAAGAACAGCAGAGCTAGGTGATTAGTTAAATTTTCATTGAATACATCATGAAGACATAACCAGCAATTGAAAGTCTTCAGAATCCCTAACACGCACACTGAACCAATATTACTTTATTTCTATGGTTATACGCTATATCAAGAACTCTTCCCCACACTTCGCTTAAGCACACACTCCTACAGGCCAGAAGTGAAACCACCAAGAATTTAGAGGCGGGACCGGGAGTTATGGTTCGACCTCTGTAAACACAATATACACTGATGCACAAACCAACGACTGCATTGCCAATTTAATGTATAATTAACAATATGTAACCAACTGCGTAATCAGCCTCCAGCTCCCAAAGTTCATACTGGCATCAAACCAATGCAATAAAAAAGTAACGAAATATATCCCGTAAAAACATTTCTCTAAACAAATTATACTGGAAATAACCAACTTTCACTGCTTCTAATAATTATTAAGTCAATTTCAAGGAAGGATGACGAGCCTGGGACTGTAATCCGTCATCAGGTTATACATCAATATGCTGTGAAAATCAACTGTTCATGTCAGGGTGAATCCAACATAGTCACTGGCGCTAATAATGAATAATATCCCGGGAAATCACCATCCATATTTCAGTTAATTCATGCAATTTAATGCATTGTAATGGAGGTGGCACGCCTCTAGCTATCACCCACAGTGACCGAGGCAGTTGTTGCCACACACAAAGTGCCAACAATGAAATATGCTTAGAGACTAACTGCTCTCCTGAAGGAGTGATAACACAGCTATTCGTATTCGTGTAATTATTAAGCGTAGGTTAATAAACGAAGTAGAATAAGATGCACATTAAGAATGGGTAACCCACAAACTGATAATGGAAAACACAGAACGGGTGGGACTCGAAAACATGGTAAGCCTAAAACTCGCCTGACACGGGTTCCACTCCCACCCGTTCTGTGATCTGTTTGCAATAGTGTTATTACGATTTCCTGATTCATGAAGGAAACGGAAACTTTAAGGTCCGCCCTGCACCATTATCTTGTCGCAAGTGAGAAAGTAAGAGGGAACATTATTCAGGTTGTCACGAATAATTTCCCCTCCCTCCCTCCCTCTTTCTCTTTCTCTCTCTTTCTCTCTCTCTCTCTCTCTCTCTCTCTCTCTCTCTCTCTCTCTCTCGTGTGACTGCACACACACACACACAACGTGCATTTTCCCTTGACTTTTTATTTATTTTTGCTTGCTACCAACAGCGTGACTGATCAGAGACAATGAGGAGGTTAGCGGATGGAGGATCGAGCCTCCAACACTCCTTGTGCTGAATGACACAAATATATATTGAGCCTTATGAGCTACAACAACTCTTCCCTCGACTTTACGAAGACGGTGTCGTGTGCGTTACCCATAAAACTGACATTTACTGCAGAGGCGTTTATGTGGCCGAGGCTGTAATTAAATGTGCGGAGAATTTCCAGAGCATAATATATAACCTGACTGCTTAATGAACTCATCTGACGTCATACAGATGAGCGATCAAGACTCATTCAAGTTGAAAAAGGTAATTAGCAACATCTTTTGAGGTATGTTTAAGCAGACACAGCTGAGAGCATCCAGCTGACGACTTGAAGACAAATATTACAGGAGTCATAGAGCGCCTTGAGAATGAGAGGATATCAGGTTCGACACAATATATACTCACAGAGGCGTATGCTTCTCAGCGTATATATGCTGGGAGTTTACTTAAATTCCCATTTTAGGGATTAAAGTATTCTTGTTTGGTGGTGAACATGATTCATATAGCAGCCTTAACCCTCAGGTTGTCGATAGGCTTTAAATTCCACTAACCAACCAACAGGGTTCGAGCAGAAGTAGCTAGAATTCCTTGGACGAAATTCCCCTTAACCAGCATAAGGGGAAGCTGATGGTATGAGAAGTATGCCTTGACTTAAGACTGGGAGTATAAGCAGCTGGTATATACCACCTGGGTAGAGCTGGCCCCATCAATAACAAACATTAAACAACTAAAGCTGATATACTGCTCGGGCGTCAGTAGTAAATCTGGGTAATGAGATGTAAATCAAACAGCATACATGACCTCGTACAGTACTTTTATTGTGTGAGGAGAGTTGTACGTCTCTTCATTTAACCTCCTCTTCCAGCCTCACCTCCAAATTATAAGTGACTCATCCTAACTCCCTGTGCCTGGTCCAAACTATCAGCTCCAGATCCAAACTTACATTGCCAGGTACAAACTAACAGTGCCAGGTACAAACTAACAGTGCCAGGTTCAAACCATCATTGGCAGGTCCACACTAACAGTGCCAGTGCCAATATTCCCACATTCTTAGTACTACAATAATACGGCTGGGAGTGTAACAGCGAGCATAAAACACTAATGGAAGATCGTTAATCAGAGAATATATTAACAGTGGCAGGTTAGAGACTTTACTGCCACGCTCCTCCCCGTGCCATTATGGCACTCTTAATTGGCTGACAGGTTTTACTGGTCATTCGCTGGCTAGGACAGATAGCACACTATTTACTACCAATAAAGTCTGATTTCCAGTTAAATTTTTGTGTGTGATGCACATAATCAAATGAACGTGTATAAACCTAATTGCCTGCCACTCCCCAGGCGCTGATGACTACCAGTTTAATGCATACCATGAATAATAATAATAATAATAATAATAATAATATGGACGTGAGACAGTACACTCACCAAGAAGTTTGTGGAGGAAGAGCTCCAGCTCTTGGAACTGACTCTTAATACTTAATCTACTGGTATAATTTAATTTTAATTCCTTTGTTTGTGTCTCACGTACTTCTGAATCTGTGTAGGAACTGTATCTCCACTAATTCACTTTCTAATATATACTAGTTGTTTACTACTAAAACGCTGACGAAGATTATTTAGAATTATTCATTTGGGTATTAGACCTTATTCTGTGTTCCCTCTCATGTGTGATGATGTGTGTTTATCCCCCTTGACAATACCCCAAAATATCGTGTACGTCATAATCATGTCTCCTCTAAGTCTTCGCTCCTTCAGTGATACGATGGTCTTTATCGACAAATTAGCTTAACTTCAGTAGCTGACAGAAATCACTAAAGGAATAATTCAAGATCCAACAGTTTCATATTTAGAGGATATTCAAATAATAACTCTCACCATATCTTCCTAAAACATCCTTCATGCTTAGTATAAACCTTGGTAACTATTACCGATAAGTAGTTTAAAAAGACATGAGCAAACACCAGGAGATGCTTATTAGAAAACGTTTCGGTCGTAAGACGTTGACCCTTGACCACATAAGCTTGACAGTGAGGTTTAACAGATAAAGTCCTGATGAAAGTTAATGTTTATCAAATCATCTTGATTTCTAATTTTAGTGGATGGGAAAGACTAAGAGAATCTTTGTCTTTCTCATCTGCCAAAATTTTAAATCTTGATTTCTCTTCTTGAAATTTAATAACTATCATGAAAACTAAGCACTTGATGTGAAAAATGTTCAAAAAGTTTTTAGATAATGGAAAGACGAATTTCAAAAGTAAAGACATTTAACAGAGATACGTTTATCTAAGATGACTTGAAAACCAATTCTATGGAAATAAACAATAAGCAGTTCTTAAATGAATTGCCTCTGACATTGATCATTTATCTAGCAACAGTAGATTTTGGGGTCATTGCCTCCGCGACCCGGTCACAGACCACTCCTGCTGGTCAATGATCTAATCAATTAGGTTACTGCTGATCAACAACTAACTGGAGGAGCTTACAGCAAGGATACTGGTACACTGGAGGAGCTTACAGCAAGGATACTGGTACACTGGAGGAGCTTACAGCAAGGATACTGGTACACTGGAGGAGCTTACAGCAAGGATACTGGTACACTGGAGGAGCTTACAGCAAGGATACTGGTACACTGGAGGAGCTTACAGCAAGGATACTGGTACACTGGAGGAGCTTACAGCAAGGATACTGCTACACTGGAGGAGCTTACAGCAAGGATACTGCTACACTGGAGGAGCTTACAGCAAGGATACTGGTACACTGGAGGAGCTTACAGCAAGGATACTGCTACACTGGAGGAGCTTACAGCAAGGATACTGCTACACTGGAGGAGCTTACAGCAAGGATACTGCTACACTGGAGGAGCTTACAGCAAGGATACTGCTACACTGGAGGAGCTTACAGCAAGGATACTGCTACACTGGAGGAGCTTACAGCAAGGATCTGCTACACTGGAGGAGCTTACAGCAAGGATACTGCTACACTGGAGGAGCTTACAGCAAGGATACTGCTACACTGGAGGAGCTTACAGCAAGGATCTGCTACACTGGAGGAGCTTACAGAGATACTGCTACACTGGAGAGCTTGACAAAGGATACTGCTACACTGGAGAGCTTGCAAGGATACTGCACATGGAGGGCTTCACAGGATCTCCACTGGAGCACCTTGTAGGTCTGCTACACTGGAGGAGCTTACAGCAGGATACTGCTAACTGGAGGAGCTTACAGCAAGGATACTGTACACTGGAGGAGCTTACAGCAAGGATACTGCTACACTGGAGGAGCTTACAGCAAGGATACTGCTACACTGGAGGAGCTTACAGCAAGGATACTGCTACACTGGAGGAGCTTACAGCAAGGATACTGCTACACTGGAGGAGCTTACAGCAAGGATACTGCTACACTGGAGGAGCTTACAGCAAGGATACTGCTACACTGGAGGAGCTTACAGCAAGGATACTGCTACACTGGAGGAGCTTACAGCAAGGATACTGCTACACTGGAGGGTGTAGTGCGGCGAACTTCGAAGATAAGTTCCAGACAGAGAAGAAAGTTGTGAAACCTATTTATCAGAGTTGAATTTCTGCAGCCTTCCAAGGCCAAGATTAAGAAACGAGTTACTACAGTTAATATAACAATTTCACTAAAGACTTGTCATGTTGACTTACACATAATATTGCTACTTAAAACAATAATAAAAATAAAAGGTAAACGGTTATGAAATAAATGTTAGACAATTTCACTCTACCAAGCCAAATAATAGCTCTTAATAGGCTGCTAAATAATAAATTGTAATAAGCTGTTAAATAATAACTTTCAATAGATTGCTAAATATCTACTTTTATTGAAAAAAACAATTGGAAATAATACCGTGTTTTCGAAAAGTTTTATAAATATTGTTCGTAGCCATCACTAAATACGACCACACAAACACCGCTTGTGTGTGTGTGTGTGTACTCACTTAGTTGTGGTTGCAGGGGTCGAGTCATAGCTCCTGGCCCCGCCTCTTCACTGGCCTCTACTGGGTCACTCTCCCTTCGCCATGAGCCTTATCATACCTCTTCTTGAAGCTATGAATGGATCCTGCCTCCACTACATCACTTCCCAAGCTATTCCACTTCCTGACCACTCTGACTAAAGAAATACTTCCTAACATCCCTGTGATTCATCTGAGTCTTCAACTTCCAACTGTGACCCCTTGTTGCTGTGTCCCATCTCTGGAACATTCTGTCTCTGTCTACCTTGTCAATTCCTCTCAGTATTTTATATGTTGTTATCATGTCCGCCCTATCTCTCCTGTCCACCAGTGTCGTCAGGCCGATTTCCCTTAACCTTTCCTCGTAGGACATACTCCTTAGCTCCGGGACTAGTCTTGTTGCAAACTTTTGCACTTTCTCAAGTTTCTTTATGTGCTTGGCTAGGTGTGGGTTCCAAACTGGTGCTGCATACTCCAGTATGGGCCTAACGTACACAGTGTTCCGGGTTCTGAACGATTCTTATTAAGATGTCGAAATGCTGTTCTTAGGTTTGCTAGGCGCCCGTATGCTGCAGCAGTTATTTGGTTGATGTGCGCCTCAGGAGATGTGCCTGGTGTTATACTCACCCCAAGATCTTTTTTCTTGACTGAGGTTTGTAGTCTCTGGCCCCCTAGACTGTACTCCGTCTGCGGTCTTCTTTGCCCTTCCCCAATCTTCATGACTTTGTACTTGGTGGGGTTGAACTCCAGGAGCCAATTTCTGGACCAGTCCTGCAGCCTGTCCAGATCCCTTTGTAGTTCTGCCTGGTCCTCGTCCGATTGAATTCTTCTCATCAACTTCACATCATCTGCAAACAGGGACACTTCGGAGACTATTCCTTCCGTCATGTCGTTCACAAATACCAGAAACAGTACCGGTCCTAGAACTGACCCCTGTGGAACCCCACTCGTCACAGGCGCCCACTCTGACACCTCGCCACGAACCATGACTCCCTGGTCCATTGGAGTGCCTTCCCTGTTATCCCTGCCTGGTCCTCCAGCTTTTGCACTAATCTCTTGTGTGGAACTGTGTAAAACGCCTTCTTACAGTCCAAGAAAATGCAATCTACCCACCCCTCTCTCTCTTGTCTTACTGCTGTGTGTGTGTGTAGTACTCACTAAACACAATAACGTAGCCACCCTGTGGTAACTGAGCCAACAAACTCGCCAGCGGGTATAAACACGTGTAACACAGACCAAGACTTGACTTTTGCATTACGTTTCTCTCAGGACTGAACTTCATGAAACCTGACTTAATAAAGCTCAGTCATGAATAAACTGTTGCCTAAAATAAAGGCTTGTATTACGTATATGTTAGTCTGTGTTAGTCAACACTCACCAAGTACCTATCATCTGTGTTAGTCACAAGACCCACAAAGTATCTATCATCTGTGTTAGTCATAGACCCACACAGTACCTATCATCTGTGTTAGTCACAAGACCCACAAAGTATCTATCATCTGTGTTAGTCACAAGACCCACAAAGTATCTATCATCTGTGTTAGTCACAAGACCCACAAAGTATCTATCATCTGTGTTAGTCACAAGACCCACAAAGTACCTATCATCTGTGTTAGTCATAAGACCCACAAAGTATCTATCATCTGTGTTAGTCACAAGACTCTCCAAGAAATTGTCGTCTGTGACTGAGAGGAAAACAGATAAAGAGAGGGGTTAAAGAGAGCACATAAACCCCAAATAAGTTCAAAAGAGCAAGTAATGTTAAGCAGATTTCATGAATTCAACTGAATTCTCGTTTTTATATTTTTTCGGCAACGATCCAGAAAAAAAAATCTTTTAACTCTTGCTCGGCAAATGACCTCTTCCTGTTGCAGCTGCAATTGACACTCCGTGAGTCAGCTTTCATGCCAAATTTTATTATTCTTTTTTCTTTTGTTCTTTAGGAAGGGATGAGATAACGAAATGCAATTCGGTGAGGGTAAAAACCGTTCTCGTTATTTATCCTCGCTCAGTGTAGGAGTGCTCATACCACCCTGCAGATCAGCTGCTGCACATAGCATGTATGTTGTTCTCTCATTTTCCACCAACATCAACATTCACCTGAGAGAGAGAGAGAGAGAGAGAGAGAGAGAGAGAGAGAGAGAGAGAGAGAGAGAGAGAAAGAGAAAGAGAGAAAGTTAAGTTCCACCCGTAATATTTAGTCCACAAACTTAATGAAATATTCAATCATTCTATTCTGTCCCCTTTCCCATCACTTCCTCTCCATTCCGTCCCCACCCCTCTACCTACCCCCACTCCGAAACGCCCCTCACCCTTACCACTTCCCCCCTCAACCCCAGCCACAGAGGACCTTCAAAGGTCCCCCAACGTCAGGATTCAACATTGAAAAACAGGGCCAGTAACTGCAGGCGAGGCGGGACCATATATACCCTGAGCAAACCTAACAAAACAAAAAAAAAGTCCACTGTAAAAAAAAAGAAAAAAAGTGGCAGACAAAAACACAGTTGTAGTTTCAATCTCGATACACTACAACGAGAGTGATGCCTAGTGTTCACCAGGAAATAGACAACACCTGGCACGTAAGAAGCCATGCAGCGAAGGGTACTGGGTAGTTGTGAGGATATATGATTGATAATAAGAATAATAGCATCGTTTTAAACCCCATATGACTGACAGATGACAATACCAGTAGGAGAGGATCCAAGGCAGCTTGAAATATGAGCAGTAGGACAGCTTGAAATATCAATATCAAGTCGGTTTGAAATATAAAGATCAAGTCGGTTTGAAATATAAAGATCAAGTCGGTTTGAAATATAAAGATCAAGTCGGTTTGAAATATAAAGATCAAGTCGGTTTGAAATATAAAGATCAAGTCGGTTTGAAATATAAAGATCAAGTCGGTTTGAAATATAAAGATCATGACAGAATGAAATATAAAGATCATGACAGAATGAAATATAAAGATCATGACAGAATGAAATATAAAGATCATGACAGAATGAAATATAAAGATCATGACAGAATGAAATATAAAGATCATGACAGAATGAAATATAAAGATCATGACAGAATGAAATATAAAGATCATGACAGAATGAAATATAGATCATGACAAATAAATAAAGATCATGACAGAATGAAATATAAAGATCATGACAGAATGAAATATAAAGATCATGACAGAATGAAATATAAAGATCATGACAGAATGAAATATAAAGATCATGACAGAATGAAATATAAAGATCATGACAGAATGAAATATAAAGATCATGACAGAATGAAATATAAAGATCATGACAGAATGAAATATAAAGATCATGACAGAATGAAATATAAAGATCATGACAGAATGAAATATAAAGATCATGACAGAATGAAATATAAAGATCATGACAGAATGAAATATAAAGATCATGACAGCTCAGAATATACAGGAAAATATCCACAACAGCTTAGAATATACAGAAAATTATCCATGATAGCACAGCCGCAGTTTAAACAAGAAAAGCTCCACGAGAACATTATACAAAAAAGATCCAAGACAGCTTAGAATACATAGAAAAAGATCCATAATATCTTAGAATATATAGAAAAAGATCCGTGGTGGTGGTGGCGTCTACGAAAATTTATTCTGTAATCACTAAGCAAGTGTTACTGAATTTCATTAAATAGTTGGAGTTCCGGTGTTGCACACCTGCGTTGTTTAAGTTATCATTTTTGCGGACATTGATGTGTTCAGTGAGACGTGTTTCTAGGCTTCATGCTGTTTCACCGACTTATATCTTGTCCCAAATTCCGCAAGGGATTATGTAAACTCCTGAAGTGACTGGTTCAAGGTTCTTCACTTTGGTTCTGGTCAGGTCTTTGAAAAATGTGTTGATTGCGATGGCGATTGTAGTGATATGACTTGTGTAAGTACTTTGGTGATGCTCAAGGCAACCTGGCAGCTGGGAAGCATTATAGCTTTGCGTTAATGTGCGGAGAACTGATGATTTGAAGAGCTCTTTTCTTACAGTCCTTGAAGAAAAAGGACAGAAAACGTACCTGGGTGAAGGTTTGGTGTATGTACATTCATAGTCAAGAAAACTCTGGGTTGCAAATTCGATATGTTCTTAGGAAAACTCCGATAATGATGCCTCGTTTGGTCTTCGCATCTTGATAGGATAGAAGTGTGTGATATGTAGGTTTCTGTAAACTTGGAATTTTACGATGTTATCTGCTTTGTGGATGAGCATGTCGAGGAGTAGCAACTTGTCACTGGACTCTTCAAGTGTGAAATGGATGGCTGGTTCAACTGCGTTGAGTCTTTGTTGATTGTGCACGTCAGAACGTTCTGCACGTCAGAACGTTTGCGATGATTATGAGAACATCGTCCACGTAACGTAACCAGGTGCCCCATGTACAAGTTTACTAAGATGGCCGCTGAGATTTTGTTGATCGGATTGAACTCTGCATTAACTTCCACTGTTTCACTTTCAACAAGCTCTACAAACTTATAGTATGGAAATGAGCTCTCTCATCAGCGCGTCTTGGTAAACTTGTACATGGAGTACCCTCCTAGATGCTGAACGCTTTGCCAACACTAGTTATGACTGAGTAGTTGGATTTCAAGCTCTGCCTAGCATGGACCAGTAGGCGTGCTGCAGTCTTCCTCAATTCTTATTTCTTACTTCTATTAAAGGGTGCCTCCGCTTTCTGTGACGTTATCTCTAATCACTGACATTATAAAAGGCTTCATTTTCCAGCCTTAGCTTCATATTGCTCAAGACTACGAAGTTCAATACATCTTCAGTCTGAGGGACCGACCACCTCAAACTACTTCTTCAAAGCTGATGAACTGATATCATCATCTTTACTTTTGCACTGCTTCTGCTGTCTCCTTATTGTCACCTCTGTATTCGACTGATGAAGCTTATTATGCAAGCTAAAAGTTTGAGAAAAAAAGATACCAATTGTTCAACATGTTTCTTAACTACTTATTGGTACTGTACACCATTATTGATAACTATACAATAACTATACAATGTTGGCCACTAACCACACACTGTTGGACAGTAAACACACTGTTGGACAGTACCCCACACACTGTTGGACAGGAATCACACTTCACTGGACAGTAACCACACACTGTTGAACCGTGACTACTACACACTGTTAAACTGTCATATTAATTAACGTTTACCATGAATAATGACCACAGCTGGAGGTACGTATGGACACTCAAGACACGTGGACACGCTAGACACGCTGGAGACATGTGTAAACACGTGTAGACCCGCTAGAGGCAGTTTTGGAAGCACCAGAGATACGTGTAGACATGGTAAAGACATGTGCAGACACTAGACAGAGGCGTGGACGCACAAGAGACGTGCAGACATGGTAAAGACATGTGTAGACACGCCAGACTGAGGTGTGCACGCACCAGACACACATGAAGACATGGTAGAGACACGTGTAAATACGCTAGACACACGTATAGACGCGCTACATATACGTGTGGACACGCTAATAGGGCCACCGTATAAATATTTATAACCCGACTTGATTAAAAAAGCGTTAATTAGACTATGAATATATTAATTGCTAGTGTTAGAAGGTTGTTGTAACTCTTTTATAACACTGGCTTAATATGCAAGCTAAATTTATGCATATATTTGAACTGTTGTCAACAACGGAATTAATGAGGCAATTTCCCTTAAGAAAGGGAAGCTTCAAGTTAGTCTCCTGTCTCTTAGATTGTGTGTGTGTGTGTACGCACCTATATGTGGCTGCAGGGGTTGAGTAGCACCTCCTGGACCCACCTATTTGCCGGTCGTTACTAGGTTCACTCTCCTGGCTTCAAGAGTCCTATCATACCTCTTCTTAAGTCTATGTATAGATCCCGCCTGTACCACTTCGCTCTCCAGATCGTTCAATTTCCTTAAGCCTGAAGAAATACTTCCTAACATCCCTATGACTCGTCTGAGTTCCCGACTTCCAGCTGTGTCCTGTGTGTGTACTCACCTATTTGTGGTTGCAGGGGTCGATTCATAGCTCCTGGCCCCGCCTCTTCACTGATTGCTACTAGGTCCTCTCTCTCCCTGCTCCATGAGCTTTATCAAACCTCGTCTTAAAACTATGTATGGTTTCTGCCTCCACTACGTCACTTTCTAGGCTATTCCACTTCTTGACAACTCTGACTGAAGAAATACTTCTTAACATCCCTTTGACTCATAGGAGTCTTCAACTTCCAACTGCGACCCCTTGTTTCTGTGTCCCCTCTCTGGAACATCTTGTCTCTGTCCACCTTATCTATTCCTCGCAGTATTTTATATGTCGTTATCATGTCTCCCCTAACCCTCCTGTCCTCTAGTGTCGTCAGGCCGATTTCCCTTAACCTTTCTTCGTAGGACAATCCCCTTAGCTCTGGGACTAGTCTTGTTGCAAACCTTTGCACTTTCTCTAATTTCTTGACGTGCTTGACCAGGTGTGGGTTCCAAACTGGTGCTTCATACTCCAGTATGGGCCTGACGTATATGGTGTACAGAGTCGTGTGTGTGTGTGTGTGTGTGTGTGTGTGTGTGTGTGTGTGTGTGTGCTTCAATAAAATCTTAATAAACTATTGCAAGTTTTTCAAGGCATGTATGAGATTCTAACCCGAGGCTGCAAGGGTAGGGTAATCCTGTATTCCACCCCTGTACTGTGATGGCTACACTGAGCTTAGAGGGAAGAGAGCTACAACTATGAAAGGGGCTCTAAAAGGGGAGGGACTATGAAAAGAATAACATGTAATTGCCACAACAACGGGAGCCTCAGGAGACATGAACTGAAAAAAAAAGGTTGCTAACTTCATGTAGTCATCACAATTTCCTGGTAGATTATAAAATTCGCACATGCTTGGAGCCGAATTCGAATCCCGTTCATTTCTTGAAATGAATACATATATAAATTTATACAACTGCTCGTTACTGCAAATACGAAGCAGCAAATCAATGCTTTAAATGGTTGTTGGTGCCAGACGGGGTGGTTTGACTATCTCAGAAACTGCTGGTCTCTTGAGTAATATCACACTCAACAGTTTCTAGAGTTTACAGAGAATGATGTAAAAAACGCGAAACATCCAATGAGCGGCAAATATGTGTGCGAAAAACGTCTTGTTAATGAAAGGTCTGAAGAAAATGGCCAGACTAGTTCGAGCTAACAGGAAGGAAGGTGATAGTAACTCAAATAACAACGCGTTACAACAGTGGTATGCAGATCATCTCTTAACACACAGTACATCGAACCTTGAAGTGGATGAGAAACACCAAAAGACCACGCCGGGTTCCACTCCTGTTAGCTAAAAACAGGAAAGATACTGAGGCTACACCAAAACTGGACATCTCAAGATTGGAAAAACGTCTCTTGATCTGACGAATCGCCATTTTTGTTGGGACATGCAGAAGGTACGGTTAGAATTTGGCGTAAACCTCTTGAGATGTGGTAAAACGTGAGATTCACAACATGAATGTGCAGATCGGGAGCACTATGTGATAGCTATATTTCCAGCACCTTGTTAAATCCATGCCACGAAGAATTTAGGCATGAATTCTAAACTAGTATCAGCGCCTCTAGCAAGACAGTAATGAAGTGAGCGATGATGAAAGTGTTTCTTCTTTTGGGGATCACCCTACCTCGGTGGGAATCCGCCGGTGTGTGTGTGTCGTGCCGAATAGGTAAAACTTGTGACTTTGGTTTAAAAAGCGACTCTCTTCTTGCCGAATAAGGCAAGCGAAAATTTGTGTATGCAATAATTTCGCCAAATTCATTCTGAATCTGACAAAAAATATATATTTCATTGTATTTATTATTAAATCATTGTAAACTTATCTAAAATATATTTAGTTGGATTAGGCTAAATTAAATTGCGTTTGTTATAATAAGGTTAGATAAGTTTTCTAAGGTTCTTTTGGTACAAAATTATAAATTTTTACATTAACATAAATGAAAAAAATGATCTTTAAACGTATAAGAGAATTTTTTAGAAATGACTTAATTTTAAATGAGTTCTTGCTAATTGACCAATTTTACCTATTCGGCACGACACACACAATATATATATATATTATATATATTTATATATATATATATATATATATTATATATATATATATATATATATATATATATATATATATATATATATAAAGACTGATTCGGTCCCAGTAAATTAGAAGATTCAATAATTTATGATCAAGGTCGAGTGAAAGAAATTAGTAGCTGGAGCTAGAAGTTCAATATTTCATTTATATCTTAGTGGTAGGCCTTAAGTTAAGCCGTGGAGGTCAGTGAGCTAGCTCCTTTGAGAGGATTATTTTAAGAGACTTGTTATTACTGTTTTTGTTAATGTTCACACTTCAGCACGCAACCACACACTCGCAACCACACACTCGCAAACACACACTCGCAAACACACACTCGCAAACACACACACACACACAGATGAGTCAAAGGGATGTCAGGAAGTATTTCTTCAGTCACAGAGTTGTCAGGAAATGGAATAGTCTGGAAAGTGAGGTAGTGGAGGCAGGAACCACACATAGCTTTAAGACGAGGTATGATAAAGCTCATGGAGCAGGGAGAGAGAGGACCTAGTAACGATCAATGAAGAGGCGGGGTCAGGAGCCGAGTCTCGACCCCTGCAACCACAAATAGGTGAGTACAAATAGGTGAGAACACACACACACACACACACACAAGAATAATTTAATCGGATCAGGACCACTCAGAACTACAAAGGGATCTGGACAGGCTGCAGGGCTGGTCCAGAAACTGGCTCTTGGAGTTTAACCCCACCAAGTGCAAAGTCATGAAGATTCGGGAAGGGCAAAGAAAACCGCAGACGGAGTACAGTCTAAAGGGCCAGAAACTACAAACCTTGCTCAAGAAAAAGGATCTTGGGTGAGTATAACACCGAGCACATCTCCTGAGGCGCACATCAACCAAATAACTGCTGCAGCATACGGGCGCCTAGCAAACCTAAGAATAACATTCCGACATCTCAATAAGGACTCGTTCAGGACCCTGTATACCGCTTAAAATATAATAAATGAAGACGGGAAAACAGACAAGGATAATTTCTGAGCAAAATCAACAGGAAAAACAAGAGGAAACAATTGCAAAAAACTATAAAAAAAGGAATAGAAGAAAATTAAATACATTTTTCATAGCGAGGCAAACCATTTTAATAGTGCTGAAGAGCGGGTAGCGAGTACAACAGCTGAACCTAATATATATACACACACACACATATATATATATATATATATATATATATATATATATATATACATACATACGAAAGTAACTACACAAAAAAATTCAAAAGCGCTAAAAAAAATTAAACACAAAAGTAAATGCCTAGGTACAATGCCCGAGCTCGAACCAAGGTGCCAGCGTTCATACACCAGCAAAATAAAGGCACCCCGCTACGCCAGGGTATTACAGCGGTACACAAATAATACAAAAACAAACAGAGCCTGCAAAAAAACATGCGTCTCTTGGTAAAATGAACTTTCCCAGAAAGCTACTATTAACATGCAACCACCGCCCCGTCATGCACACATCAGTTTCTTATCCCAACCACAATATTGTTGACCGTGAGGGACGGAGGGAACAAAAGATGGAGGGAGAGGAGAGAGAGGTGGGGGAGAGAGAGGGAGAGAAGGAGAGGGAGAGATGGAGAGAGGGAGAGATAGAGAGAGAGAGAGAGAGAGAGAGAGAGAGAGAGAGAGAGAGAGAGAGAGAGAGAGAGAGAGAGAGAGAGAGAGAGAGAGAGAGGAAAGATGAAAGGAGTGGAGAGGTAAGGAAAGACTGGAGGAGAGAGAAAGAGGGAAAGTCAAGAGAGAATATTTACTGTAGTCTTTAAGAACCAGGTCTGTTATACCTCATGGATACAACGCCTCCTATTTTCCTGGAAAAAGTCGTCTTCCTTAACTAAAGGAAAAATAAGCAAAGGAGCGTGCATAAGTTTGTCTGTCAGGATGCCATTACCTAAGTAGCAGAAGAAGCAGCATAAGGGACGGATGGATGGCTATCTTTTCGTCAGGTAAAAAAAAAAAAAAAGGTATTTGAAGTGGGACTCAGACATATAAAGACCCGTTCGGGGGACATATCGTATCCTAAGGACGCTGTTCAAGTTGTAGGATGGGCCGTTTAAAAAGTCTGAGGAAGCAGCAACCTCGGGCTTAGTGTTGCTAGGCAGGGTGAGTAGCACCCCTCACCAAGCTCCTGAGTTAGTCTGTCCAGATTAACTCTGCAATCCTGTCGGGGCTTCTGGAGTTATCAACATAACTCCTAGGATAATGCTATGAGGGCTACCGAGTTCCTCCTATAAAAGCTGTCTGGAATATCCGATGAAAGATAATGGGTGGAGACATCCTGTGAGAGTCACCGGAGCAGTAATCTAAGTGGAAAAAGACACTTATGTAAAGTTTAGGATCTTTATTAAGAGAAACGTTTCCCTACAAGTGCCTTCTGTCCTTTGAGACTTACTTGGTTCACCCAGTGAAGAATCAACTTGTAAATCCTAACTTGTCGATCCACTGGGAAGAGTTAGGTATACTAGGGTCATGGTGATTGGGAAGGTGCTACCTAGCCTACCTATATGGTGCTGCCCTGCTCTTCCCTCTACAGATTGCCGTCGCTTTTTCGTGCGAACCACAAGAACTGGGAACAACAAAAGAGGGTTGACCAGTAATCAGATAATAGATGCACGGGAATAATCAAACTCATTCATCACTTGCAACATCAATCAACGTGATGAGGGGAAGATAAACTAAAGGGTAGGGGAAGAAAGGGGAGGGAGGGAAGGGGAGAGAGAGTGACAGACAGACAGAGACAGAGAGAGAGAGACTTGAAAAGAGGGGGTAAGGCAGAGAGGAAAATAAAATTCATGTTTCCAGACATTAAACGGAAATCCAAGATGAAAGGAATTGGAAGGAAGGACGGAGAGGCGTAACGTTAATGCTGTTTTTGAGAACTGTGTGAATTAATGTGTGCGTGTATATATATATATATATATATATATATATATATATATATATATATATATATATATATATATATATATATATATCGTGCCGAATAGGTAAAACTGGTCAATTAGCAAGAACTCATTTAAAATTAAGTCATTTCTAAAATTTTCTCTTATCCGTTTAAAGATATATTTTTTTTGTCATTTATGTTAATGTAAAAAATAATTTTGTACCAAAAGAACCTTAGAAAACTTAACAACCTTATTATAACAAGCGCAATTTAATTTAGCCTAATCCAACTAAATATATTTTTGATAAGTTTACAATAATTTAATAATAAACACAATGAAATATGTTTTTTTCGCTAGGTTCAGAATGATTTTTGCGAAATTATTGCATAAACAAATTTTAGCTTGCCTTATTCGGAAAGAAGAGCGTTGCTATTTAAGCCAAAATCACAAGTTTTACCTATTCGGCACGACATATACACATACATACTCTCACAGCGGATAGTAGACCTGCGACTGCTAAATAATGAGTCAATGAAATGCAAACAGGTTACACTGAAACACAGTCTGGGAGACTATAATAATAAGTAATAAACAAACAAAGCTAAGCCCCCTCTGAAGAAAATGAAGGAAGTAAAAACCATTAACAAAACCTGAGCGAAAACCTGAAAGAAATAATCACGTGTGGAATACAACCACAAATACTCCTGAGACAACCACGAGGTTATTGTTCCTAATATATTGTCAAGTTACTTGATCATAAGCAGCGCATACCTAAGGGTATGCGCTAATATTAACTAAGTTAATAATATTCTGCTCGTCTACTGTGATGGATCATTAGTGATAAACATGGACCAGCTGGTGCACCCACATGGCTACCTGAATATGAAACTGAAGTCCAGTTGCACGTGCATGAGAAAGTGCAAAAGTAGGAAAATACGGTATATGTATCCGTGTATCCAGTGATAGCGTATCCGCTCTACACAAGCTCAAAATTACTACTACAATAGATATTAACAAACATGTTCAGTCTGTAAATAATATGTTAAAAAAAAAAAGGTCAGGAAAAGTTAGATTTGATCATTTCTTCACACAAAAACAAAAAAATAAAATGGTAAATATAACTCACTCTATGAAATATTTTAAAGAAATGAGGAATTGCTCTATAATATCAATCAACTCCAGCCAGCATCGCAACATCACACTGCAAATACTGACCAATCATCATGTTGCGCAGAAGTTTCAGCGAATAAGCCATCAACTAAATAAGATATAGCCGAATTTTAAAATACGTAACTGAAAATATTACAAAACAGACTGATCATACAATGTAACCGAATGATAATATCAATATTAAGCATATATGAATTATTAGAGAACAGCAACAAGGGGTGGTGGACAAGGCAGACACTAATGATACATAGTGGACATACTGGAACGTAATTCACATTCCATATACCAGGAAATTCCATGTCATGCCCTTGCCTGTGTACGAGATCACGCTTAAAACAAAGGTACACACTGACGAATTCCTTGTGACATTGAGGTACACTTACTTTAAAGTGGACTTCAAGCTGTGTAACACTGACGTGAACAATGAAGTAACATTTTAAGGAACCTCTTTAACAAAAACCGATGTACACTTCGGTCTTTAATACATTCCTGTATTCTTTAAAGAAGACAAACTCTGCACAGTAGTAAATGTGCAACACATAAAACAAAACAAAAATGAAGTGGACAACTGAGCAAACTCGGTAACCATTGTTCACCACCAGCACAACGTCTGTGGCGGAGCACGACAGGTAGGGAGTGAACTATTGTTCACCACCAGCACAACGTCTGTGGCGGAGCACGACAGATAGGGAGTGAACTATTGTTCACCACCAGCACAACCGAGACTAAGCACGACAGGTAGGGAGTGGACCATTGATCACCACCAGCACAACCGAGACTAAGCACGACAGGTAGGGAGTGGACCATTGTTCACCACCAGCACAACCGAGACTAAGCACGACAGGTAGGGAGTGGACCATTGTTCACCACCAGCACCACCTCTGAGGCGGAGCACGACAGGTTGACAGTGATTTAAGGCAGCACTTTCAGCTACAACTTTCAGTATTTCACGGTACGACCAACAAGCTAGTGTATGATCTCCACACTAGTACGATCCTCCGCACATACTAATGCACACTAGTGTACGACTCATTACTGTATATCCCCCGTTAGTACTAGTACGACTCCCAAAGGTTAGTGTACGACCCACACTAGTGAACTACCCACACACTAGTGTACGACCCACACACTAGTCTACGACCCACACACTATTGTAGGACCCACACTAGTGAACTACCCACACACTAGTGTAGGACCCACAAAAGTGAACTACCCACACACTAGTGTACGACCCACACTAGTGAACTACCCACGCACTAGTGTACGACCCACACTAGTGAACTACCCACGCACTAGTATACAACACTAGTGAACTACCCACGCACTAGTATACAACACTAGTGAACTACCCACGCACTAGTATACAACACTAGTGAACTACCCACGCACTAGTATACAACACTAGTGAACTATCCACGCACTAGTGTACGTCACACTAGTGAACTACCCACGCTCTAGTGTACGTCACACACTAGTGAACTACCCACGCACTAGTGTACGTCACACACTAGTGAACTACCCACGCACTAGTGTACGTCACACACTAGTGAACTACCCACGCCTAGTGTACCACACACTAGTGAACTACCCACGCACTAGTGTACGTCACACACTAGTGAACTACCCACGCACTAGTAGTGCTCACACACTAGTGAACTACCCACGCACTAGTGTACGTCACCACTAGTGAACTACCCACGCACTAGTGTACGTCACACACTAGTGAACTACCCACGCACTAGTGACGTCCACACTAGTGAACTACCACCACTAGTGGAAGCTACCCACGCACTAGTGTACGTCACACACTAGTGAACTACCCACGCACTAGTGAACTACCCACTAGTGAACTACCCACGCACTAGTGAACTACCCACGCACTAGTGTACGCCACACACTAGTGAACTACCCCACTAGTGTACGTCACACAAAGTGAACTACCCACGCACTAGTGTACACCACACACTAGTGAACTACCCACGCACTAGTGTACGTCACACACAAGTGAACTACCCACGCACTAGTGTACGTCACACACTAGTGAACTACCCACGCACTAGTGTACACCACACACTAGTGAACTACCCACGCACTAGTGTACGTCACACACTAGTGAACTACCCACGCACTAGTGTACGCCACACACTAGTGAACTACCCACACACTAGTGAACTACCCACGCACTAGTGTACGTCACACACTAGTGAACTACCCACACACTAGTGTACGTCACACACTAGTGAACTACCCACGCACTAGTGTACACCACACACTAGTGAACTACCCACGCACTAGTGTACGCCACACACTAGTGAACTACCCACGCACTAGTGTACGCCACACACTAGTGAACTACCCACGCACTAGTGACGCCACCCTAGTGAACTACCCACGCACTAGTGTACATCACACACTAGTGAACTACCCACGCACTAGTTTACCCACACCTAGTGAACTACCCACGCACTAGTGTACGTCCACACTAGTGAACTACCCACGCACTAGTGTACGTCACACACTAGTGAACTACCCACGCACTAGTGTACGTCCACACTAGTGAACTACCCACGCACTAGTGTACACCACACTAGTGAACTACCCACGCACTAGTGTACGTCCACACTAGTGAATCCCACACTGTGAACTCCCCCGCACTAGTGTACGTCACACACTAGTGAACTCCACGCACTAGTGTACGCCACACACTAGTGAACTACCCACGCACTAGTGTACGCCCACACTAGTGAACTACCCACGCACTAGTGTACGTCCACACTAGTGAACTACCCACGCACTAGTGTACGTCACACACTAGTGAACTACCCACGCACTAGTGTACTCACACACTAGTGAACTACCCACGCACTAGTGTACGCACACACTAGTGAACTACCCACGCACTAGTGTACGTCTCACACTAGTGAACTACCCACGCACTAGTGTACGCACACACTAGTGAACTACCCACGCACTAGTGTACGTCCACACTAGTGAGACTACCCCACTAGGAACTACCGCACTAGTGTACGTCACACACTAGTGAACTACCCACGCACTAGTGTACGCACCACTAATGACTCCCACGCACAGTGTACACCACACACTAGTGAACTACCCACGCCTAGTGTACGTCCACACTAGTGAACTACCCACGCACTAGTGTACACACTGACACCACGCCTAGTGACGCTCACCTATGAACTACCGCACTAGTGTACGCTCACCTAGTGAACTACCCACGCACTAGGTAGTCGTGAACTACCCACGCACTAGTGTACGCCACACACTAGTGAACTACCCACACACTAGTGAACTACCCACGCACTAGTGTACGTCACACACTAGTGAACTACCCACGCACTAGTGTACGTCACACACTAGTGAACTACCCACGCACTAGTGTACACCACACACTAGTGAACTACCCACGCACTAGTGTACACCACACACTAGTGAACTACCCACCACTGCCACACTAGTGTACCACCACTAGTGAACTACCCACGCACTAGTGTACGCCACACTAGTGAACTACCCACCACTAGTGAACTACCCACGCACTAGAGTCGACACTACCCACGCACTAGTGTACGTCACACACTAGTGAACTACCCACGCACTAGTGTACGCACACACTAGTGAGACTACCCACGCACTAGTGTACACCACACACTAGTGAACTACCCCGCACTAGTGTACACCACACACTAGTGAACTACCCACGCACTAGTGTACTACACACTAGTGAACTACCCACCACCTAGTGTACGCACACACAAGTGAACTACCCACGCACTAGTGTACGCACACTAAGTGAACTACCCACGCACTAGTGTACCACACACTAGTGAACTACCCACGCACTAGTGTCACCCACTGTGAATACCCCCTAGTGTACACCCACACACTAGTAACTCCCAGCATAGTGTACACCACACACTAGTGAACTACCCACACACTAGTGTACACCACACTGTGAACTCCACACTAGTGTAGCCCCACTAGTGAACTACCCACGCACTAGTGTACCCACATACTAGTGAACTACCCACGCACTAGTGTACCACACACTAGTGAACTACCCACGCACTAGGTACGTCACACACAAGTGACACTACCCGCACTAGTGTACGTCACACACAGTGAACTACCCACACCTAGTGAACTCCCCCCTAGTGAACTACCCACGCACTAGTGTACGTCCACACTAGTGAACTACCACGCACTAGTGTACACCACACACTAGTGAACTACCCACGCACTAGTGTACGTCACACCAGTGAACTACCCACGCACTAGTGTACGCCACACCTGAGTGAACTACCCACGCACTAGTGTACGTCACCACTAGTGAACTACCCACGCACTAGTGTACGTCACACACTAGTGAACTACCCACGCACTAGTGTACGTCACACACTAGTGAACTACCCACGCACTAGTGTACGCCACACACTAGTGAACTACCCACGCACTAGTGTACGTCACACACTAGTGAACTACCCACGCACTAGTGTACGCCACACACTAGTGAACTACCCACGCACTAGTGTACGTCACACACTAGTGAACTACCCACGCACTAGTGTACGCCACACACTAGTGAACTACTCACATACGAGTATGACTCTCACCACCACCACAGACGACTCTGGGTGGAGGCGTTCCCGCCGGCGGTAATTTAATGTTCTCATGTACCACTTATTTACGGTTCCCAGGAGCGCATACCCCCTGGGAGAGGAGGGGAGAGAAAGGAAGAGGAATGTAGAAAGAGGGGAGATGAAAGAAGAGATGGAGAGAGAGAGAGAGATGGGGAGAGAGAGAGAGAGAGGGAGAGAGAGAGAGAGAGAGAGAGAGAGAGAGAGAGAGAGAGAGAGAGAGAGAGAGAGAGAGAGAGAGATGAGTTCGAAAAAGAGGCGACTGAATAAAACGAAGTAAAAGAAAATTTGCATTTTTTATCATTAGGCACGCAGGTGCCTCTTACCCAACACTTAAAATACTTAAAGCAGGTACTGGAGTTTCCGTACATAGGACGAGTGTTTTTTTGCACAGGATAAGACAATATATAAAAAGAATAAGTGATTATGTATGAGTGTGGTGAAAGTGTTGAATGATGATGAAAGTTTTTTCTTTTTGGGGATTTTCTTTCTTTTTGGGTCACCCTGCCTCGGTGGGAGACGGCCGACTTGTTGAAAAAAAAAAAAAAAAAATATATATATATATATATATAAACACTGATCTCTGGCCGACGGAGACTCGAACCTACGAACCTCATGACAAGGTACGCAGTGCTTTACCGACCGTACCACACTGGTCCAATACCTTGGCATCCAGCTTTCGCTAGACGTTATTCCAAGGCAGCCAGCTTTCAGGCAGGAAGGCTTACAGCTTTTCATCTCATCCCCTGCATGCATCGACACAACTAGAGATTTTTACAATGCTAGGAATTCGCAAGAGCAGGCGAAATATTCACAAACACTGATCTCTGGCCGACGGAGACTCGAACCTACGAACCTCATGACAAGGTACGCAGTGTTTTACCGACCGTACCACACTGGTCTAATACCTTGGCATCCAGCTTTCGCTAGACCAGTGTTTGTGAATATTTCGCCTGCTCTTGCGATTCTAGATATATAATATATATATATATATATATATATATATATATATATATATATATATATATTTTTTCAACAAGTCGGCCGTCTCCCACCGAGGCAGGGTGACCCAAAAGAAAGAAAATCCCCAAAAGAAAAAACTTTCATCATCATTCAACACTTTCACCACACTCATACATAATCACTGTCTTTGCAGAGGAGCTCAGATACGACAGCTGAGAAAAGTCCCTCCCAGCTGTAACTATCTCAGACCTCTCCTTTAAAGTGCAGGCATTGTACTTCCCATTTCAAGGACTCAAGTCCAACTAAATCAATTAACTGGTTTCCCTGAATCCCTTCACACAATGTTACCCTGCTCACACTCCAACAGATCGTCATGTCCCAAAAACCATTCGTCTCCATTCACTCCTATCTAACACGCTCACACATGCTTGCTGGAAGTCCAAGCCCCTCGCCCACAAAACCTCCTTTACCCCTTCCTCCAACCTTTTCTAGGACGACCCCTACCCCGCCTTCCTTCCCTACAGATTTATACGCTCTCCAAGTCATTCTACTTTGATCCATTCTCTCTAAATGACCAAACCACCTCAACAACCCCTCTTCAGCCCTCTGACAAATACTTTTAGTAACTCCACACCTTCTCCTAATTTCCACATTCCGAATTTTCTGCATAATATTTACACCACACATTGCCCTTAGACAGGACATCTCCACTGCCTCCAACCTCCTCCTCGCTGCAGCATTTGCAACCCATGCTTCACACCCATATAAGAGTGTTGGTACTACTATACTTTCGTACATTCCCTTCTTTGCCTCCATGGATAACGTTCTTTGTCTCCACAGATACCTCAATGCACCACTCACCTTTTTCCTTCATCAATTCTATGGTTAACCTCATCCTTCATAAACCCATCCGCTGACACGTCAACTCCCAAATATCTGAAAACATTTACTTCTTCCATAATCCCTCTCTCCAATGTGATATCCAATTTTTCTTTATTTAAATCGTTTGATACCCTCATCACCTTACTCTTATCTATGTTCACTTTTAACTTTCTACCTTTACACACTCTCCCAAACTCGTCCACTAACCTTTGCAACTTTTCTTTAGAATCTCCCATAAGCACAGTATCATCAGCAAAAAGTAACTGTGTCAACTCCCTTTTTGCATTTAATTCTCCATAATTTAATCCCACCCTCTCCCCAACACCCTAGCATTTACTTCTTTTACAACCCCATCTATAAATATATTAAACAACCATGGTGACATTACACATCCCTGTCTAAGACCTACTTTTACCGGGAAGTAATCTCCCTCTCTCCTACACACCCTAACCTGAGCCTCACTATCCTCATAAAACTCTTTACAGCCTTCAGTAACTTACTACCTATTCCATACACTTGCAACATTTGCCACATTGCTCCCCTATCCACTCTATCATATGCCTTTTCTAAATCCATAAATGCAATAAAACTTCTCTACCTTTATCTAAATACTGTTCACATATATGCTTCACTGTAAACACTTGATCTACACATCCCTACCCACTCTAAAGCCTCCTTGCTCATCTGCAATCCTACTCTCTGTCTTACCTCTAATTCTTTCAATAATAACCCTGCCATACACTTTACCTGGTATACTCAGTAAACTTATTCCCCTATAATTTTTACACACTCTTTTATCCCCCTTCCCTTTATATAAAGGAACTATACATGCTCGCTGCCAATCCCTAGGTACCTTCCCTCTTTCATACATTTATTAAACAAAAATACCAACCACTCCAGCACTATATCCCCCCCTGCTTTTAACATTTCTGTCATGATTCCGTCAATTCCAGCTGCTTTACCCCCTTTCATTCTTCGTAATGCCTCACGCACCTCCCCCACACTCACATCCTGCTCTTCTTCACTCCTAAACGATGATGTACCTCCCTGGCCAGTACATGAAATTATCGCCTCCCTCTTTTCATCGACATTTAAAAGTTCCTCAAAATATTCCGCCATCTACCCAATACCTCCAGCTCCCCATCTACTAACTCCCCTACTCTGTTTTTAACTGACAAATCCATTCGTTCCCTAGGCTTTCTTACCTTGTTTATCTCACTCCAAAATTTTTCTTGTTTTCAGCAAAATTTCTTGACAGAGCCTCTCACATTCTTTCATCCGCTCTTCTTTTGCACTCTCTCACCACTCTCTTCACCTTTCTTTACTCTCCATATACTCTGCTCTTTTACTAACACTTCTGTTTTGTAAAAACCTCTCATAAGCTACCTTTTTCTCTTTTATCACACCCTTTACTTCTTCATTCCACCACTCACTCCTCTTTCCTCCTGCACCCACCCTCCTATAGCCACAAACTTCTGCCCCACATTCTAATACTGCATTTTTAAAACTATCCCAACTCTCTTCAACCCCCACTATTCCTACTTGCACTAGCCCACCTTTCTGCCAATAGTTGCTTATATCTCACCCTAACTTCCTCCTCCCTTAGTTTATACACTTTTACCTCTCTCTTACTTGCTGTTGCCATTTTCTTTTGTCCCATCTACCTTTTACTCTAACTGTAGCTACAACCAAATAATGATCTGATATATCCGTTGCCCCTCTATAAACATGTACATCCTGAAGCCTACTCATCAACCTTTATCCACCAATACATAATCCAACAAACTACTTTCCTTACGTGCTATATCATACCTTGTATATTTATTTATCCTCTTTTTCATAATATATATATATATATATATATATATATATATATATATATATATATATATATATATATATATATATAAATACGTATATGGAAATAAGTCACTTCAAATGGGTTCCTTGTAATTAATGCTTTACGTTCAGCAGTCATGATTTTTAATAGGACCTCCAATGGAAATAAGTTACTTTGATTTTTTTTGGGTTATCCTGGGTAGTAGTGCACGAAGGTCTGGAATTCACTACCGGAACACATTAAAGGACCCCTGCCTGCAAATCAATTTAAGGCCCTACATCACCAAAATTAACCAGACAAACCGTACTTAATATGTACCTACCAGTTACTCAAAAGCTACACAAAAAAGTACTAGTTATGTCTCAATTTCATTACCGTATATTGTTGTGAGGATTGCTCAACCATGTACTCAGTACTTCAAAATTAGGATGCTCAAATTTCATTGTTTTGAATACTAAATTGTAATACTTCATATTGTAAATTGTTCTATTGTAATATATTTTTTATAAAATAATTCAAAATTAATTATTCTCTTCTAGACTTATTAAAGCCATGTAGCATTACCTATTAATACTCAATTCTTTTGTACTCACTGTAATTCATCTAATGAGCATTTATTCTGTTATTGACTTATTAAACTTTAATTAATTTTAAGTTTGCCGGAAATCCTCTGCATACAAGGGGCTTTTGGCATGTACACTCAACTATTATATTCCTTTGTACTACCATGTATCATGTCAATATAAATTTATTATGTACGATACTTGTACCTAAATAAACTTAATAAGAACGTAACACCTAAGTTGAATTAAGAAATATTTTAGTTAAGCTAGGCTTTGGTAACAGAAATATTTTAGTTAAGCTAGGCTTTGGTAACAAATATTTTAGTTAAGCTAGGCTTTGGTAACAGAAATATTTTAGTTAAGCTAGGCTTTGGTAACATGCGTGGCCTTGGTATAAAAACAAAAGAAATTTACACTTCATACAAAGAAAACATTTTCCCTACACGGCAACTACATATACTATGAATTTTCTAAATTAGTTACACTTGAATAAGACTAGTTTTCTATAAGTTTTGATTACAATCCGTTTTCTGTTTTCATTGTGGGTAAATGTTAACAAAATAAATGGTCGACTAAGTAAGTAAGTACGTAAGTTTATTCAGGTATACACAAATACATTTACATACATTATCATACATAGCAGCATATGTGTAGAGAACCTAGGATAACCCAAAAAAGTCAGAGAGTGACTTATTTCCATTGGGGTCCTTTTTATACTTTAATATTTTACATTCTAGGATATATATGTTATTATATTATAAAGGATATATGTATACTAGGAATAAGGTAAAAGGAGTTATTTACATATACATGTGTTAGCTAAAAAAAATAAAAAATCATTCTCCTCCCTTTCTGTCGCTACATTCATTAGGTACCTTTTGGCTCTCTTCTTGAACTGGCTCATGCTATGACTGGCTTTGACATGTGCAGGCAGTCTGTTTCATTCCTTTATTGCTGTACAATAAAAGGTGTTTGAAGCCTGGGCACTGACTGTGGTAACTACAAAGTTGTGCTCTCTCCCCCTAGTACTATGACTGCTTTGGTTCCCAGCCTTGACAAAATTGGCAGCAAGATATTCTGGACTTGATTTAATTTAAGTTGTTTTACTCTGTCTTCAATATTCAGCATATCCAATTGTTGTAATTCATCCTAGCCTACATGCTCTCTTGGACCCAGGTCCAGGATGAATCTTACCATTTTGTTCTGGGTGATTTGCAGATTATCTTTCAGTTTTTTTTGTCAATGCAGAGTACCATGAAGAGCAAGCGTAGTCCATATGACATTGTATAAGGGCTAGACATAGTGCAGTTGGAGTGAGATTAATAAGTTGAGAAAGCCTAGGGAGCAAATGGATATGTTAGTTAAAAATAGAAGAGGAGAGTTATTAAATGGAGAGTTAGAGGTATCGAGAAGATGGAGGGAATATTTTGAGGAATTGTTAAATGTTCATGAAGATAGGGAAGCTGTGATTTCGTGTATAGGGCAGGAAGGAATAACATCTTATAGGATGTGAATGAATGGTTCAGAGAACCGACGAGTTGGTAAATTAGACACATATGCAACACTTGGGTATCTTTATTGAGGAAACGTTTCGCCACACAGTGGCTTCATCAGTCCATACAAAGGAGAATCGTGAAGAACAGGAGGAGTGTGAGGTTGTCAGGCCCTCAATCTTGAGACGATGTTGTCAGTCCATCAATCTTGAATAGAATAACAGCATATGAGCAGAGGAAGCTTATATACTGTAGACAGGAGAGGTGCAGCAGTTGTAGGAGGTGTCACATTTGTTCAATGTGGAAGTAGGTCGTGCTGTTATTCTATTCAAGATTGATGGACTGACAACATCGTCTCAAGATTGAGGGCCTGACAACCTCACACTCCTCCTGTTCTTCACGATTCTCCTTTGTATGGACTGATGAAGCCACTGTGTGGCGAAACGTTTCCTCAATAAAGATACCCAAGTGTTGCATATGTGTCTAATTTACCAATATCTTATAGGAGTGAAGAAGAACTAGTTGTGAGCGTGGGGGAAGTGTGTGGGGCAGTGGGTAGAATGAAAGGGGGTAAAGCAGTTGGGATTGATGGGATAAAGATAGAAATGTTAAAAGCAGATGGGGATATAGTTTTGGAGTCGTTAGTGTTTTTATTTAATAAATATATAGAAGAGGGTAAGGTACCTAGGGACTGGCAGAGAGCATGCATAGTTCCTTTGTATAAACGCAAAGGAAACACAAACGAGTGTAAAAATTATAGGGGAATAAGTCTGTTGAGTATACCTGGTAAAGTGTATGGTAGAATTATTATTGAAAGAATTATGAGTAAGATGGAGAACAGGATAGCAGATGAACAAGGAGGCTTTAGGAAGGGTCGGGTGGGGGGGGGGTTGTACACCAAGTGTTTGCAGTGAAATATTTAGGTGAACAGTATTTAGATAAGGGTAAAGAGGTTTTTGTGGCATTTTTGGACTTTGGAAAAGGCATGTGATAGGGTGGATAGGGGGACAATGTGGCAGATGTTGCAAATGTATGGAAGAGGAGGTAGGTTATTGAAAGCAGTGAAGAGTCTTTACGAGGATAGTGAGGCTCAGGTTAGAGTATGTAGGCGAGAGGGGGATTATTTCCCAGTAAAAGTAGGCCTTAGATAGGCATGTGTGATGTCACCATGGTTTTTCAACATATAGATGGAGTTGTAAGAGAAGTGAATGCTCGGGTGTTGGCAAGAGGTGTGGGGTTAAAAGATAAAGAATCTAACACAAAGTGGGAGTTGTCACAGTTGCTCTTTGCTGATGACACTGTGCTTTTTGGAGATTCTAAAGAGAAGTTGCAGAGGTTGGTTAATGAGTTTGGTAGGGTATGTAAAAGAAGGAAATTAAAAGTGAATGTAGGAAAGAGTAAGGTGATGAGGATAACAAAAAAAATAGGTAATGCAAGATTTGATATCAGATTGGAGAGAGTATGGAGGAGGTGACTGTATTCAGATATTTGGGAGTGGACGTGTCAGCAGATGGGTCTATGAAAGATGAGGTAAATCATAGAATTGACGAGAAAAAAAAGGTGAGTGATGCACTGAGGAGTTTGTGGAGACAGAACTTAATCCATGAAAGCAAAGAGGGGAATGTATGAGAGTATAGTTATACCAACGCTCTTGTATGGGTGTGAGGCATGGGTTGTGAATGTTGCGACAAGGAGAAGGCTGGAGGCAGTGGAGATGTCGTGTCTGAGGGCAATGTGTGGTGTGTATATAATGCAGAGAATCCGTAGTTTGGAGATTAGGAGGAGGTGTGGGATTACAAAAACTATTATCCAGAGGGCTGAGGAGGGGTTGTTGAGATGGTTTGGACATGTATAAGGATGGAACGAAATAGAATGACTTCGAGAGTGTATAGATCTGTAGTGGAGGGAAGGCAGGGTAGGGGTCGGCCTAGGAAAGGTTGGAGGGAGGGGGTAAAGGAGGTTTTGTGTGCGAGGGGCTTGGACTTCCAGCAAGCGTGAGTGAGCGTGTTAGATAGGAGCGAATGGAGACATAGTTTTTAGGACGTGACGTGCTGTTGGAGTGTGAGCAAGGTAACATTTATGAAGGGATTCAGGGAAACCGGCAGGCCGGACTTGATTCCTGGAGATGGGAAGTAGAGTGCCGGCACTCTGAAGGAGGGATGTTAATGTTGCAGTTTTATAACTGTAGTGTAGGCATGCCTCTAACAAGACAGTGATGGAGTGAATGATGATGAAAATTTTTCTTTTTCGGGCCACCCTGCCTTGGTGGGAAACGGCCGATGTTATATATATATATTTGTTATGAAAAATTTGCCTTTAAAAACGCTTATTTACAAAACTAAGAAAGCATGGCAGACAGACAGGTGCATTTCTCTCAAAGTATGTATGTACGTATACACGTACTCACCTAATTGTGGTTGCAGGTGTCGAGTCATAGCTCCTGTCCCCGCCTCTTCACTGGTCGCTACTACATCCACTCTCTCTTCCTGCTCTAAGAACTATCATTCCTCTTCTTAAAGCCTCCTACTACATCACTCTCCAGACTGTTCCATTTCCTGACAACTGTGATGTGTCCCTTGTTGATGTGTCTCATCTCTGAAACATTTTGTCCCTATCCACCCTGTCAATTCCTCTCAGTATTTTATATGTTGTTATTATGTTTCCCTATCCCTCCTGTCCTTCAGTGTTGTTAGTGTGAGTTCCCTTAACCTCTCTTCGTTGGACAAACCCCTCATTTCCGGAACTATCTTGTTGCAAACCTTTGCACTTTATCTAATTGCCTGACGTGCTTGACCAGGTGTAGGTTCCATATTGGTTGTGCATACTCCAACATGGGCCTGACGTACACGGTGTACAGTTTTGAACGATTCCTTACAAGGTGTCGAAACGCTATTCTTAGGTTTGCCAGGCGCCCATATAGTGCGGCAGTTATTTGGTTGATGTGCGCCTCAGATGTGCTCGGTATTATACTCACCCCAAGATCCTTTACCTTAAATGAGATTTGCTGTCTTTGGCCCCCTAGCCTTTACTTATAGGTAATCACAACTCACTGAACGGAGTTGTCGGGGGGTGAACAATGTATAAGCAGGGGGGTGAACAATGTATCAGCAGGGGGTGAACAATGTATCAGCAAGGGGGTGAACAATGTACCAGCCAGTCCTAAATAGGTAACTGCAAATTGGTTGTTACAAGTAATTACAAATGAATAGTAACTTTCATACACATACATTTCCACTCCTCTCACTCCTTCCCTCTTGAACCTTTCTCTTTCCTATGGTTATCACTACCTTCAGCTTCCTCTATGACTCTCACCTTCTGTTCCTTCATCACATCCTCAATACTTCTATCCATCCCCTTTTTCTCCCTCAGTCTCTCTGAGATTCACTATTTGAACCTGTTCCTTTCCACCACGCATTATCTGTCTTCCTCTTTCAGTCTCTCAAATCCATCATATTTCCTCTGTTCCTCCTCCCTTCCTCAAATCCACCCATTTTCCTGCCTTTTCCTTAATTCCTCACACACAATTTCTCCTGTTATTTTCCTGCTATCCACCCACCCTATTCCAGTGTTCATTCCCTGCCTCGTTGATTCTGACTCAGCCTATTCGCCTTGTTCCCTCCGTGGCATCATCTCCGGCGTCAGCTGGGACGAGCAGGAAGATCCCTCAGACGCACCACCAGATTATTCCACGAGATTTATTTGTTGAGAACCTAACACTGTCTGAGGAAGGAACCACGGACGACCCCACGCCTGCTAGCTCTTGCTGCTGTTTTCGACGCTATGTGCAGGAGGAAGAAGAGAAATAATTTTTAAATTTCCACAATACGTACCTATAATTCGTTCAATGTAATTAGACATGTGTCGGCAAATTTAAACGATAAGGGAAATATCCGAACTATTTATGGAAAAAGGTACGCCTAGTTCTTAGTCAGCCCAGCACTTTTTGGGAAGAGTGAAGAGGTCGCGACTCATAGGTAAAAACCTTTTACAGTTCACGTTAATGTTATCCCCTCCTCTACTTTTCGTATTTATTAAAACTGAATACATCAGCAGTAGGAACAAAAGTTAGCTATGTTTCCCAGTCACATTCCATCACACTGGATGGGGCTCATACGTAGTGTTGAAATCCCTCAGCCTGAGCTAGAAGACTTCAGTAGATCAATGAGGATATCAATTATTCAATTTGGGGTTCATCAGCTACGGGAGGATACTAACGGGTCGTCGAAAAATTAAGACCCGTGTCAGGTCTCTGTCCTGACGAATATAATAACTAAGTTACCAAAGGTTCAAAGGTTTATTTCCAACAGGGCTGGAGTTACTCTTACTTGGAAATTACCATCTCTCAGGATAACATATCCTATAAACAGCAGAAAAAACTTTGTATGAAGATATCTCCATCACAGAGCGGGAGGAAACGAAATTCTATATATATGACAGAGCGATAAATGGTTTAAAACCGACAAGTTGCTTAAGTGTCTCAATTTTCAGATGTCAGAGCAAAAAGAGAAAAGGAGAGAGGAAGAGGGAAATAAATCTGGGTAACATATATAAGTACATAAATTAGTATACAACTTGCACTAAGCATCATCCACTAAATGTAAGCTTACCCTAGATAAATTGGGCAGGGATAAGGTGCCCCTAAGAGTCAGGAGAAGGACAAGTATACGCCAAGGAAATAAGACTCGTGGAAAGGAAATATGAAGCAGATGGGAGGATTTTATTTTTTACATAAAAAAACGTATACATCCACAGTGTGCTGCTACCCTATTATTTTGATTGTTACACAGCGGAAACAAAAGCTATGCTTCCCCTGTCATATTAAGGGTTCATCAGCTACGGCAGCTTCAAAGGTTTCGTTTCAATAGTGCTGGAGTTACTATTACTTGGGCATTGCTGCACACTCTATAGGCTCTCAGAAACATAGTAAGAAATACACTCCTTTTAACTCTAGTCTCATGGTTGGAATAGTAGTGAATGTATGAGCACACATTGGTGGCGTTCCTATATACTGCAAACAAACTTTCTATCAACCTGGTGTATCAACACATCTAAGAATGGAAGTTTACACTCCACCTCATTCTCCACGGTGAATTTAATAGATGGGACTAAAGTCTTGGTAAAATGTAAACTTTGCCAGATGGACTATTGTCACACTCTGCGTCATTATGTACTGGAGTGCGAATTCAGACAAGTCACTCAGAAATGTGGTATATTACAGACCATTCTGGAAAAATACCCTGACTTTGCTCCCTGTAAATAAAGCATTACCACATGTGTGTGTGTGTGTGTGTGTGCGTGTGAGAGAGAGAGAGAGAGAGAGAGAGAGAGAGAGAGAGAGAGAGAGAGAGAGAGAGAGAGAGAGAGAGAGTCTATCCGAGTTCATTACCTTTAACTTGCTCAGCTATCTAAACTTTGGGGCCCAGTCCCTGGACCCATTATGTACCTATGTAATCTTTTGATTACCGCCCACAGGATGGGTATGGGGTGCATAATAAAGATATTAAACTAACTAAACATAGCGGAGTATGGCCGAATTTTTTTTATTATTGCCGCGTTACTTTCGTTTAGGCTACTATTACAATATCAATGCTTGTGGGATTTTTCTAATGCTATAATATTCATCCTTCTGGCTGTGGGCACTGGTATGCCTGGGGGCACTTTCTGTTCTCTCTCTCTCTCTCTCTCTCTCTCTCTCTCTCTCTCTCTCCAGTGAAGACGTCCTTTGGGATCGTATTTGCTTGGACATGCTCCTGATGATGTGTTGATTGCAACACTCCCCACGTGGTTGTTTTGCATCCTGTATCGCTTGGTTTGCGATATTTGCATATAATCAATAACAACACTGCTCTAGCCAAATACTCGAACCCATGTTATACTACTTGACTCATCTGTGAGCGATTGACAACCTCCACGTGGTGTTCACCGTATGCTTGGTTGGATTTTGAATCATAACAACCCCACCCTGACCCATGTTATACTAGTCTGTCTCATGGTGAGCGAGACCCACATGACGCTTTAACCCACAGGACCACCAAATCCTACAAGAATGACGCAGTCAGCAGGGCTAGCTGTTTTACCGTCATCCGAGAACAAACGGTGGTGTGGGAGCTTCTAAGCTAATTACACCAAACTTGGAGGAGAATGAAATTAGCTTAGAAGCTCCCACACCCCCGTATGTCCTCGGATGACGGTAAAACAGCTAGCCCTGCTGGCTGCGTCATTCTTGTAGGATCTGGTGGTCCTGTGGGTTAAAGCGTCATGTGGTTCTCGCTCACCATGAGGTGGGCCTGTACAACATGGGTTCGAGTCCTTGGCTAGGGCATTGTTGTTATTGATCAATACCACTCGTTCGTGGTTACAATAAATAATTAAATAAATAAATAAAAAAATAAAAAAAAAAATATATATATATATATATATATATATATATATATAGAGCGTGCCGAATAGGTAAAAATTTGCTATTTTGGCTTAAATAGCAAAAATCTTCTTGCCGAATAAGATAAGCGAAAATTTGTGTTTGCAATAATTTTGCAAAAATCATTCTGAACCTAACTAAATATATATTTTTTATTGTGTTTATTATTAAATTATTGTAAACTTATCTTTAATATATTCAGTTGGATTAGGCTAAATTAAATTGAGCTTGTTCTAAGGTTAGGTAAGTTTTCTAAGGTTCTTTTCGTATATGAAAAAAATATATTTTCGCTTGCCTTATACGGAAAGAATAACGTTGCTATTTAAGCCCAAATAGCAAGTTTTACCTATATGGCACGACATATATATATATATATATATATATATATATATATATATATATATATATATATATATATATATGTAAATACGTTTAAACACATGCACATGTACGTATACACTTATATATAAGTGTATACGTACATGTGCACGTGTTTAAATGTATTTACATGCGAAATATTCATAGATAAATAGATAGAGAAAGCATGTGCATACAACTGGGGCATCACTGGGCTGCTAACGAGTATTGGTAAATTCAGAATGGAGAATAAGGATATCATCAAGCATCTTGAGTACATAAAGTATTCACACAGTTCCTTGTACCACGTTACACAAGGATTAAAGTCACTGACAACTGGACACTCAACTATGTAATGGTGAAGGTCGTGTGAATCTTCTTTTTCACAGAGTTCACAAGAATGAAGGATAGATAGGTTATTGGAGAGGGAGGCAGCCAGGGTATGAAAGATGGAAGTAGTGAGGGTAGGCAAAATAGGGAAAGGAATAAGAGGGAGAGACATGATTCGAGAGAAAGAGGGAAGATAGGACAATGAAGGAAGAGAAAAAGGAAAATAAGAGAAAGGAAGAGGAGTGTACACTGATAAAATGGAGGAGAAAAGCTTAAATGGTTATGTTGTATCTGGATTTAATACAAGACATTCAGAAAAAATGAATGTAAAGATATGTGGGTGTGAGAGTAAATGGAGCTCGAGATGAAGTAAAGAAAGTGATGGGAAACTGTCTAGAAGTAAAGAAAGTGAGGGGAAACTGTCTAGAAGTAAAGAAAGTGAGGGGAAACTGTCTAGAAGTAAAGAAAGTGAGGGGAAACTGTCTAGAAGTAAAGAAAGTGAGGGGAAACTGTCTAGAAGTAAAGAAAGTGAGGGAAACTGTCTAGAAGTAAAGAAAGTGAGGGAAACTGTCTAGAAGTAAAGAAAGTGAGGGAAACTGTCTAGAAGTAAAGAAAGTGAGGGAAACTGTCTAGAAGTAAAGAAAGTGAGGGGAAACTGTCTAGAAGTAAAGAAAGTGAGGGGAAACTGTCTAGAAGTAAAGAAAGTGAGGGGAAACTGTCTAGAAGTAAAGAAAGTGATGGGAAACTGTCTAGAAGTAAAGAAAGTGAGGGGAAACTGTCTAGAAGTAAAGAAAGTGAGGGGAAACTGTCTAGAAGTAAAGAAAGTGAGGGAAATTGTCTAGAAGTAAAGAAAGTGAGGGAAACTGTCTAGAAGTAAAGAAAGTGAGGGGAAACTGTCTAGAAGTAAAGAAAGTGAGGGGAAACTGTCTAGAAGTAAAGAAAGTGAGGGGAAACTGTCTAGAAGTAAAGAAAGTGAGGGGAAACTGTCTAGAAGTAAAGAAAGTGAGGGGAAACTGTCTAGAAGTAAAGAAAGTGAGGGGAAACTGTCTAGAAGTAAAGAAAGTGAGGGGAAACTGTCTAGAAGTAAAGAAAGTGAGGGGAAACTGTCTAGAAGTAAAGAAAGTGAGGGGAAACTGTCTAGAAGTAAGAAAAGGAAGGGAAAGCTAATTGTCTAGGGGTAAGAAAAGGAAGGAAGACCTATCTGGAGCTAAGAAAATGAAGGGGAACTGACTGAAGGAAAGATAATTGAGGTCAATTTGTTTGAAGGTAACAAAATGGGGCAGAATTTGCTTGAAGATAAGCACATGGAAGAAGGGAGGAGAGGAACCAAAATAAATAACCGTAGTCTGAGAAAAAAAAGACAATGGGTGATAGCGTTGTGGAGGGTAACAAGAGGGTCGGAGAGAAAAAAAAATGAACGGAAGTCTGGTTGATGGAAAGAAAACAAACGCGAATATCTGACTAAAGGAAAGAAAACAGAGTAGTGGGGGGAGGACCACTTGTGGCGGAAAAAACCGAAGGTTGGATGCCTGATTGTGTGGAAAAACAGCAGTGTAGCAGATATTTTGAACACTCCAGAGTACATTTATATATTATTACAGTATATTACAGGGGTCATACAGTCTGGGGGAATGGGAGGAAATCAGGCTTTATTGAAGGGAAGAACAAGTCCAGTTTTTTTTATCAAGAGCTCTCCATTAGCATCAAGGAGCCCCCCTTGAGAGGTTCAAACTATAAACTCTTCATTCTAACTCATTCTTCACTCTCTTCTAAGGTATCCTCTTGTATATTCTCTTCGACACTGAACCCAGTTCCTGGGAACCTCATGAGAACCTACTGAAGATTTCCTATATTCTACTCACATTTAACGAGGCAGTGTTCAATGGGTCTATTGTCTACCTGTTGTTGATTCCGGGATCATCCCATCCCATTTCCCGCCTCCTCCTCGCTGCCCGGTCCCAGACCAGGCCTCCTAGATGATGACCTAGTCAACTCGCTTGATCAGGAACCCACTCTAGGAAGTCATCGAGTTTCCTTATGAAGAAAGTAAGGGTTTGTCTCTGTCTGTCTCTGTCTGTCTGTCTCTCTGTCTGTCAGTCTCTGTCTGTCTGTCTGTCTGTCTCTCTCTCTCTCTCTCTCTCTCTCTCTGTGTCTCTGTCTGTCTGTCTGTCTCTCTCTGTGTCTCTGTCTGTGTCTCTGTCTGTCTCTCTGTCTGTCTCTCTCTGTCTGTCTCTCTGTCTGTCTCTCTCTCTGTCTGTCTCTCTGTCTGTCTCTCTCTCTGACTGTCTCTCTGTCTGCTGCTCTCTCTCTGTCTGTCTCTCTCTCTGTCTGTCTCTTCTGTCTGTCTGTCTCTCTCTCTGTCTGTCTCTCTCTCTGTCTGTCTCTCTCTCTGTCTCTCTCTCTGTCTCTCTCTCTCTCTGTCTGTCTCTCTCTCTGTCTGTCTCTCTCTCTGTCTGTTTCTCTCTCTGTCTGTCTGTCTCTCTCTCTGTCTGTTTCTCTCTCTGTCTGTCTCTCTTTTTCTGTCTCTCTCTCTGTCTCTGTCTCTCTCTCTCTCTGTCTGTCTCTCTCTCTGTCTGTCTCTCTTCTGTCTGTATGTCTGTCTCTCTCTCTGTCTGTCTGTCTCTCTCTCTGTCTGTCTCTCTCTCTGTCTGTCTCTCTCTCTCTCTGTATGCTGTCTCTCTCTCTGTCTGTCTGCTCTTCTCTCTTCTGTCTGTCTCTCTCTCGTCTGTCTGTCTCTCTCTCTGTCTGTCTTCTCTTCTCTCTCTCTGTCTGTCTCTCTCTGTCTGTCTCTCTCTGTCTGTCTGTCTCTGTCTGTCTCTCGTCCTCTTCTCTGTCTGTCTCTCTCTGTCTCTGTCTCTCTCTGTCTGTCTCTCTCTCTCTCTCTGTCTCTCTCTCTCTCCCTCTCTGTCTGTCTCTCTGTCTGTCTCTGTCTCTCTGTCTGTCTCTCGTGTATTTACTGGACCCCTGCTCTTCACTGGGACATTTTGCACAGCCTACTGTCCCTCTCACGTTAAATGTAGTGATGGTACAATGTTTCTGCTTCGTGCCTTAAATGTAGTGACGGTACAATATTTGTGCTTCATGCCTTAAATATAGTGACAACACAATGATCCTGCTACTACGTGTTTTAAAGATGATTGTACAATGTTCCTGTTACATGCTATTACGGTGTAGTATATTAAACATTTTATATATAAAAAATAATGTTCCATAGTTCCGGGATTGTACTGAAACCGACACGTATTATTCCTGGTCAGGCAGTGGCCAGGAGACAGATGGTGTTTGTGAGTTAGTATGTGACGGACGGTGGCTAGATGAAGTCATGGGTTGGCGTTAGTGTGAATAGGTGGTTTGGTGAGTTTTTTTTTTAGTGTATACTATAGGTAATTTTGTTTGTGTTTAAGTGCTCTCGTGGTTATCTGTAAGGCCCTAGTATGCAGAGGCCTGTTTAAGTGTTGGGAGAGTACTGTAGGGTGTTTTTACCTGCTGGTAGATAGACTACCAGGTAGAAGGGGGCAGGGGTTGTGTCATGGAGCCTCCCTGTTTATAAATTTTTATGTATTTTATTTTACTTACTAGTAGCAGTGTGCTAGTGAGCTAATGTGAACTGGAGTAAAGGATATGTTGTAGTGGAGTAGATAAGTTGTATATACATTATTATTATTAAATATTTTTGTATAATCGAGTTTTTGTGTCCTTATACTATATTGACTACACTTATGCTTCATAATTTGTATGAAGGTACGTACATGCTGGCCCTAGAGGGGTTCCCTTATCGTAATTTATATGCCCCTAGACAGCAGGCTGAGCAGACTTTAGGAGCCAGGACATTTTATTTAAGTTATGAGCACAAAATCCGTAACACATGCCTTAAATATGATGAGTGTACAATGTCTTCCTTTGCAGACGATGCTAGAA